>JAFLJL010001175.1:0-40413 GCA_018398815.1 Conus ventricosus | reverse complement strand
TTTTTTAAAACTAGCCCCACATTGGCGCCACTTTATGTAACCGTGTCATTCTGGGTTTTAAAGTTCTTTAGGTCCAGCGAACTTGAACCCTTAACAACCCTCCCTTTCTTGGGTTACAATTTTGGGTGAGGTGCGTGCTTGTTAAGTATCTTTGTTTCTAACTACTCAACACAATTTCCAATATAACAGACTGGAGTCCACAAATAGAGTAAGAACAAAACATGTTTATTTGAATAATAGGGACTAACTAAGCAAAAAAATAATAAAGGAAAACAAAAAGAAACAAAACTCTTCCCAGTTCAGCCCAAAATATTTCCTTTCAACAGTATGGCCTATCCATACACAACCACAGGGAAAATATTAAACAGCTGAGATCCCGGGAAACTTTTTAGAATTTTACAGAATTTAGAGTTTCAAAGTTTTTAAAGTGATTTTAGAAATCTTAAATCTTTATGAGTGTTAAGAGCCTTTAGGAGTTAAATAAGAAACCCGTACTGACAACCAAAACAAAACCAAGGGTCTCAAGGCCAAAAGAAAAAATCGTCTGAAAAACAACACAAACATAGTAATTTTTCTGTCAGATCTCTCCACATTAATTTGTTCCATTAAATCAATGGCTACACATGATACTGAAAAGACAACCATGGCTGAAAAGAAAAGTTAAACTACAACCCATAACATCTTAAACATATTAAAAGTACACTTGCAAAATCAACAACACATGTTACAAGTAACCTGAAAACAATGAAATAAATATGCCAATAAACTGACTTTCCCTGGTCCTCTGCTTTTACAGTAGGGAAACCAGTCAGTGAGTTGCATGTCACCCATGCCACATGGAAATTTTCCCTTTGTCTCTGACCACATGTTTCACAACCCTGCCATTTTGCCAAAACAGCATGGTCATAAATTGCTTTGTCATCCCGTGTTATCTTTTGCCTGTACAAGATTTCTTCCATGAGAAAAATCAAACAAAGTATACACTGAATGCTACTGAGCATTTCCTGCTCAATAATTATTATCAACACTGTGTCACATCTCCATGTCACAGTGTACTCAACAATTTTGATACGAGGTGTGTTTCCCACAACACCTCATATCACTCCCTTTTGGTCGCTCCTGCGCCCTTCCAACATTAATTTCCCAATGGTCATCAATTTCCAAACAGGTATCGCACTTCTCCATTTTTTTCTCTGTTATTTACTAGCACATTTATATTGTTTTTCCACAAAAAATATACAAAACAATGAATACAAATCCCATATCTTTGAGAGAGCAACTTGCCCTAATTCAGATCAAAATACACATGGACAAAATCAGCAAAGATCTTACCAATACAATACATGATAAAAAATCTCACATTCTAAATAAACCATAATTCAGAACATCACACCAAAATCCTTTCCAAAACATTCACATTCTACTATAAACTATTTCATACCAGTGTCCACAGGTGAAAAGTAGGTTGCATGAAGGCTTGCTACACTCTAATCACAAAGGCCTACCAGTCTTTGTTCAGTCTACCTAGAACCATGTGGCCAACCCTGTGGCCCACCAGGTGCAAATTTCATTTCTTTCCCAACTTCCCTTCTTTTGGGAAAAACTGTTGGCTAATCACTTAATTCCCTTTTTTTCTATACCATAATGAAACCTGCAATATAAACAAATGTATAAAATTCGATTTCAAAATAAGACAGTCACCCACCTCTGCTGGTAGTGGCAGGGATCAGCCTTAAAGCCCCCTCAGCTTGCTCTGGTTGCAGCTGGGGTCCTTTGTCTCTAAGTAAAAGGATTTGCTAGCACGTGGTGCTTCCTTTTATAACCGGAGGGAACCCACAAGGTCACTCAAACAGGAAGTCACATGGGCGCCTCCCCAGGACATAATCATTTCTTTGTTCTAATTGGAAATTATTTAAAAACCTTCCTTTCTATTTAAATGAGTGATCCTTAATTTATACAACTAGTAAAGATTTCCTAGAATGTTACAATAATAGAAATCCCTAATACAGTTTATTTCTTTTGGGTTGTTTGTTTATTTTCTGCGGGACTACTTCCTGCTTAGTAAAAATTTCCACCAAACTATACATACAGCATCCGTGCAATTCTCGACTCTTTCTGTTGTTGTTTGCACAGATGTTGTGCAGAACCAACCTGGCTGTAATCTACCACAGAAATTCCTTATTTTATGTGGGGGGTTACACTTTCTTACATACTTACCAGGAGTGGCGGTCAATGTTATACCATACCTGCATCAAATATTGACAGCCACTTACATTCTTTTTATCCCAGTTCTGTACAGCTGTGGAACTCACTGCCGGGTGCCATCAAGATTGCCACAAATGCAATCTCATTTAAAAAAACAAATTGATACGACAGTTTTGAGATCTGCATATTGACGATTTTCTATTTTTACTTCCCCAGATATTTTACTGTTACCTGGGCCTGAATTTGGCCATTGCTTTTAATTTCTTGAATATCGAGTGCGACCCCTTGTTGCCAAATTTGCTCCAGGGGCCAACAGTCTGAGTCGCACTATTTTATGTTATTTTATTTTACTTTTTAACATGCGCGCTGGTGACCTACTCGTTTTTGAGTGAACCAGTGTTTTAGGAAGAAGAAGAAGAAGAAGAACTTAAATACTCCTGCTTTGTTTACTTTGATGTTATGCATTTCAGGGAGTTTATCATCATCCTTTAGTCTAACGTTAATTAAAGGTTTGGGATTTGAGAAAACTGAACAAAACTGCTTGTTTAGTAAATTTGCTTTCCCTTCAGGGTCCTGTATTAGGTTATTCTGGTTGTTTCTCAGGTCTGGAATCCCTATGTTGTCCTGTCTCTTACTCCTTATGTAAGACCATAATTTCTTGTTTTGATGATCACCTTCTGAAATCATCGAATTAACATAATTGGAGTGAGCAAGCCTACATTCTCTCTGACACCTTCTCTTAATATGTTTATACCTAACCAGTAATCTTTCTGAATTAGGATGTAGTTTCAATTTCTTAAAGAAACGATGTTTCCTTCTCAACAAACGTTTAGTTTTTGTAGTAATCCATGGCTGGTGGTTCTTGCTTGAAGTTATTATGCTCATTCCTTGTAGTTACAGTGTTGTTGAAAGCAATTCCTGAAAATCAATGCTGATCTATTTAATTTTCATTTTAGATGTATCAGAAATTTCGTTTTGAATTGTGTTCCATTTCTTGGCCACACTCGGGCCTAGAATTACAAAGTTGGGCGAGTTGCGACGATGGATGAATGAAGGGAAGTAACCCTTATTTGAAGAGTAAACCATTGAAACGTATGAGTTGCTTCCCTTTGCGGTATTCTTCTTCTTCTTCCTAAAATACTGGTTCACTCAAAAACGAGTAGGTCACCAGCGCGCATGTTAAAAAGTAAAATAAAATAGCATAAAACAGTGCGACTCAGACTGTTGGCCCCTGGAGCAAATTTGGCAACAAGGGGTCGCACTCGATATTCAAGAAGTTAAAAAATGGCCAAACTCAGGCTCAGGCAATAGTAAAACATCTGGGGAAGTAAAAATAGAAACTCATCAATATGCAGATCTCAAAACTGTCGAATCAATTTGTTTTTTAAAAGAGATTGCATTTGTGGCAATCTTGATGGCACCCGGCAGTGAGTTCCACAGCCGTACAGAACTGGGATAAAAAGAATGTAAGTGGCTGTCAATATTTGATGCAGGTATGGTATAACATTGACCGCCACTCCTGGTGCTACTTTTATTCCATACTAGTTGTTCCATTGGAATATCAATTACTTTAGCTCTGCCTTTGAAAAAGATGTTAAGTTTGATAAAAGCTCTTCTCTCTTCTAAGGGTTTCCATTCTAATTTCCTCATATTCTTCCTAGTATTCCCCTTTTCTCTGATGTGGTTCCCTGTTACGAACCGTGCTGCTCTCTTCTGAATCTTTTCGAGGTTATCAATATCCTTTAGATGGTAAGGATCCCAAACTGAGCAACCATATTCCAGTACTGGTCTATCCAGTGTTTTGTAGCAGTCGTCTTTAACCTTTTGGGGGCAGTCATTGATATTCCTGTATAAGAAAGCTAAGATGTTATTTGCTTTCTTACATACTAAATTGTAATGTTCTTTCCATTTGAGACGACTATCTATAATCACGCCTAAATATTTTGCAGCATTAGTTTCTTTAAGAATAGTATTATGAATAGAATAATCTGATCTAATTGGTGAGCGTTTGTTACATATACGCAACACTTGGCACTTTTGGGGATGAAATTCCATTTTCCAAGTTCTTTCCCACTCTTGTAAAGCGTTTAGATCTTCTTGTAGAATGCGTGTATCATTCTTGCTTCTAATTGTTCTATATACTAAACTGTCATCTGCAAAAAGCCTTATAGTAGTTCCAGGAGAGAGATTTCTACTTATGTCATTTATATAAATTAAGAAAAACAAGGCCCCAGAACAGTTCCCTGTGGTACACCTGACAAGACTGGTTTACAATGTGATGACGACCCTTCCACAACAACTGTCTGCGTACTCCCAACGAGGAATGATCTAGCCCATTTTAGCAAAGAACCGCCAATGCCAATGTGTTCTAATTTAAGCAGCAGGCCCTCATGGTCAACCTTATCAAAGGCTTTAGAAAAGTCTAATAAAATTGCATCTATTTGCTGTCTGTTGTTAAGACAGTTTATTAAAATCATTGAGAGTTGTTATAAGTTGAGTCTCATAATTCCTTCGCTGTCTAAAACCATGCTGGGCGTTATTTAAGAAGTCATATTTGTCAAGATGGTCCATTATGCTACTATATATTATGTGTTCAAGTAGTTTAGCTGATATAGATGTAAGAGATACAGGTCTATAGTTCTCTGCTTTTGTTTTGTCACCCTTTTTGAATAAGGGAACAATGCTCGCATCTCGCCACTCATCAGGTATTACTCCTTGATCCAGTGAAGCTTGGTAAAGTAGTTGGTATACCTCACTCAATTCACTGGCACATAATTTTAAGAGCTTGCCAGGAACCCCATCGGGACCAGTAGCTTTGTTTTCATTGATGTTGGTCAGTAACTTAAATACTCCTGCTTTGTTTACTTTGATGTTATGCATTTCAGGGAGTTTATCATCATCTTTTAGTCTAACGTTAATTAAAGGTTTGGGATTTGAGAAAACTGAACAAAACTGCTTGTTTAGTAAGTTTGCTTTCCCTTCAGGGTCCTGTATTAGTTTATTCTGGTTGTTTCTCAGGTCTGGAATCCCAATGTTGTCCTGTCTCTTACTCCTTATGTAAGACCATAATTTCTTGTTTGATGATCACCTTCTGAAATCATTGAATTAACATAATTGGAGTGAGCAAGCCTACATTCTCTCTGACACCTTCTCTTAATATGTGTCACCGATCGGCGGTAGTGAATCAGCCGTCCATGTGTTTGGAGTAATGGTAATTCCAAAATAGAGAGCGTGTGCGTGTGTGCATATGTGTATATGTGTGTGTGCGAGCGTGCGTGTGTAAGATTTGGGGTTTTGGTTAAGGTGGAAGGTTAGGCTAGGTAGGGTGCGGGGGAAATAAGACATACAATATTCTTGAATTCCAGTCTTCATTATGGAAGGAGTGGAAGCGAGAGGTTGGTTTCGTTCCCGTTTGTTACCCTTTTGTTACTTTGGTTCTACACCAGAGAAGGCGGGGCAGGATATCGGCTGTTGTTGGTGTTGTCAAGTCTGTGAGTTGTTGTGGTAAATTGTCGTGTTGTTGCACGAGCAACAACTAGTCCGTTGGTCCGGCGTGTCAGCTCTGCGGAGGGATACGCTGCTCTGACCAATCGCTGTTTTGTGTTGTGAGTAGAGTTCGCTTGGTTCCGACCAGGTCGGAATGAGTTGGGGTAGCTTCACTTCGGTCCCTGGTGTTCGTCGGAGTGGACGCGCCTTGTAGTTGCGGCGGCAGCGCCGTAGTCGAGCTGAGTGACTTCGAGTCATAGTCAGTGCCAGGTCCTCGTCGGGTCTGGTGTGCCCTTGGCCTGTGCCGGGTTCTGTCGTCTCTGTTGGCAGCCACTTCAGCCAGTTGCAGAACTGGTGTGGTTGAACGTCTGTTTGTGCAGGTTGGTGATTTGTTAGGTTCATGGTGGTGTTGTTCGTCATGTTGTCTTGTATTATGGCGAGTTGTACTGTAGTTGTCATGTTATGTTTAGTTGTATTATGGTTGTTGCGTATACTGGTTATCTGGTATAATGTCGTCTTGGTTCGTGATTGAAACTTCTTGTCAGCCGGTTTGTGTTGTTACTACTTTTCTGTATATTCTGTAAGTAGTGTACATAGTGGTTCCTGAGTTCGATTGTCATGTGATAGTTTGGCTAGACAATGTTGGGTTCGATATAATAACCGTTGATGGACGGTGATGTAGATATTGGTTGTGATTAGTTCATGTTAATTTCAGGGGGGTTAGTAAGGAAGTAATACGAGGTTGCATTTTGTTGAGGATCATAGTATGAGTCAGGTGCAGATGTGTCTGCGTGAATTGTTAAGGGATTGTGCTCAATTTCAGTTGCAAATAGTAGTGGTTCGTTGAAATTGATTAATGATTTCGGAGTCGACCTGCACAGCATTGAAATTGGTTAACTGTGCAGTGGGGCCAAGGCTAATTGGTAGTCGAATGGTTTATATTAGAGTACGGTCGTGACTATTCAATTTATATTGGTGTCTTTTCACTTTCGTTACGAGTCATGGTTCTCGACGCGGGTGTCGTGCGCGTGCAGACTGTATTTGTGACGTACGTATTTGGTACAGGACAGTGAGTCCATAGGGTTAGAAGTGGTTTTGGGTTGTTTTTTTTTAGTAAATGACAGTCGACACACATGCAGGGATGAATGTGTTTGGGACAGAATAGGATTGGAGAAAGATATCTTAGGTTGCAGGGAGACAGTCCCATTATGAATTTTAGTAGTCGGAAAGAAGGGTATGGTAAAGTTTAAGGCGGGTAGTTCAGCAGTTGATAGGATAAAAACGGAGGATGTGCCGCATGTAATATTGTATGAAGTATGGTTGTGTTGGCGTAACAAGGATTAACCACTGGATTGTCTGACAATAGATGACATGAGAGTGGGGGCTGGATGGAAATTTTGATGAACAAATCATGTTTTGATATATGATTATAATTGACAGTGCAAAGAGGGATGAGAATGTGAAGGATTGTGGCGGCGAGCCGATTCTTTTGTATGAATATGCTAGAACTGTGAACCGTTAGAAATTGATAAGTTTTTTTTTTGTTCTTTTGTTGTTGTTTTTTTGAGATGTGTATTACTACTGATTACTGTGTGGAAACATTTCCTTGTGAGATTGCCCATTTTCTAGTTTATTTAGTATTTCCTAAGGGGACCCATGGAGTCCGTGTTGGATTGCTTAGATTGGTTTTATTTCTCCGAGAATTATGTGTGAGTCATAATTTCAGATGTGTGAGCCATAATTTCATGGGTAATAGCGTGGATGGGGCTCAGGGAGAATATTGTTTTGTTGCTGTGGTAAAGGTTGGCAGGAAATGGATCTGATAACCCCAAAGTAACGGGTTGGGTGTATTCGAAATTCAAGGGGTCACTCTCATGCCCGAGTGGGAAGTAGGCAAGGGAGATGGAGAGTTAAAGATTTACCAGGTAGCTTATGGGCCTTATGACTCGGGTAGTAGCAAAATTACAGTGGTGGCCTACAGTTGTGTTAGCAGGTATCCTGTTCCGTCCTGAGGCTGGGGCCAGATCACCGCAGTCTACTGCCGCGTGCCGGCAGGTGAGCGGCGGTTTCCCGTGCCTGCTGCTTTTCCGGGGGAGGGAGACCATCCAGGCCGTCTGCCGTCTGTGAGGCAGCTCTCCTCCTGCTACCGGGGCTCTCTGGGAGTTCTCCAGCCACCCGTTGCTCTTCCCTGTTCGGGCGTCCCTTGAGCCCCCGGACTCGTCGAGAGGGCACCGCACCAGACCTTCTCTCACCCTCAGTGTCCGGCGGGCCTTCAGAGAGGAGGCGTCCTTCGAGCCCCGGACTCGTCGAGAGGGCACTGCACCAGGCCTTCACTCAATCGTTGTGTCCGACGGGGCCTTCAGAGGTGTTGTGCCAGCGCGGGGGAGGAGTCAGACTGAGGGGCCTTCAGAGGTGTTGTGCCAGCGCGGGGGAGGAGTCAGACTGAGGAGCCACGGTCGCCGCCGGGTGCAGAGTCTTCGGGGAGTCGGACTGTGGGAGGCCACGGTCAGCACCGTAGTGCAGTCGTCCGGGGAGGCGTCATCCTGTGAGGGGCCGAGTACAGCGCCGAGGACTGGAGCTCTCCGGCCGGGATGGGTTGTCCATGGGTGTGGTAAAAAGGGTGTAGCGTTAGGGAGTAGGGTTTAAGGGTGTTAGCTACTGCCTCCTTTTGGGACGTAGTGGCCAGCACAGTGTAGGGTACTTGTCGTTGCCTCGTTAGGGACGCAGCGACCAGTTCGGTAGGGGTCCCGGGTCAAAAGAGAAGGGTGGGTCCTGGGGAGAGGTGTGGGTGGTAGTAGTTTAGAGATTAGAGTCCCTTGGGTTGGTCCTTGTCCTAGTAGGTAGCCACCATGTGTGCGGGCTATCTCTGCGTCCTTAGGTCGCAGGGATATACCGCAACTGGTGCTTTAGTATAGATTAGGTTCTCATGGTCGTTTCAGGGTAGTGTGGGTCAGTGAAGAAGTGGGATACCGGTGTGTGAGTGTGGATGGACGTGAGTGGTGGCGCCATAGTGTGTGTGAAATAAAGAAGTGCGCATGATTGTAAAGCGTGGTTAGTGTGCTGTGTTGTCTGTTCTAGTGTGTAATAGGCGTGGGTAGGGGTGGTAGGGCCGTCCGGCTTAGCGACCGTGACAATATGTTTATACCTAACCAGTAATCTTTCTGAATTAGGATGTAGTTTCAATTTCTTAAAGAAACGATGTTTCCTTCTCAACAAACGTTTAGTTTTTGTAGTAATCCATGGCTGGTGGTTCTTGCTTGAAGTTATTTTAGTAGGTATGTTGTCATCCATAATAAATTCCAAGTTAGTTTTTATACACTTCCAAGGTCACTGACATTATCTTTAACACTATGGGACCTCAAAAAAGACGACTGAAATCATGAGTATCCCTGCGCAATTTTGGTAAATCTGCTTGGTTCCAGAGTCTGATGGTACGTTTAGGGGGTTTTCTTCGAGAGGGTTGAAAGTTGCTCTCTAAGAGAATTATGTCATGATCACCCAGGCCTGCAATTAATTCCTGATTGCCTAAAGCGCCTGGACAATTGGAAAAAATAAATCCAGGAATGCCTTACCACGAGTTGGTGCTTCAACTGACTGCACCAATCCAAGGTCTTTGGTGGCATCAAAAAACTGAGTATTAATATTTTTACTGTATTGATTACCAAGTATGGCATCTTCAACCCCAATCAATATCTGGTAAGTTAAAGTCACCACCATCCATAAAATTGCCTTCCTATTGGCCAAAACAATGTTAGAATGTCTCTGCAGATAGACGAACATACATTTCATCTGAATCTGGAGGTCTGTAAACTGATCCAACAATGACAGGTCCTTATTCTTAAAATTAATCCTACAAAATAAACTTTCACTATTTTTGCCTTGATATAAAAACTCACTGGCTAAGTTCTTCCTGATGGCAATCAAGACTCCCCCACCTCTTTTTCCAAGTCTGTCCTTTCTATAAATATCAAAATCCTCCATTAGAAGTTCACTGCTGGATTTCCAGTTTCTAGCCAAGTTTCTGTTCCAATTACAACATCAAGTTTTTTTTCGGTGACTAAATTACTGAGTTCTTCCTTTTTCTTGATAAGAGATTGAAAATTTACGACTATGCATTTAAGTTTATCTTTTTCTCTTAATGGTTTGGGGTTCAATTGCACTTTATGATTTGGGATTTTATCAGTTTTAGAATCAGGGGTGGATGCAAACTTAGGACAAAATTTAAGGTTTTCTTTTGGGGATCGGTCTGGTGAGATAGGGTCAAAACGGTTGCTCTCTGAGCTGCAGTCTTTAATAGAATCTTCAAAAAGTCTCGAACTAAAGTTTGGAAGCCGCAGGTAAAGCAAGTCCAAGATATATCACTATTGCATAATGCTTCATAAACTGCTGAATTCATTAACATACATTTAGTGTGATACCATGTATTGCAGACGTCACAGGCAACTGCTTTATGTTTCCATGTGACTGTCAAATTGCAAACTCCGCATGGATATTTTACTTTGGTGGACGGACCAGGATTAAGTTCTATGTCTCCCGATAGCAAGATAAGGCTTAAAAGCCATGATTTAACTCCTCTATGTCTAACTCTTTTAATCAAACAATTCCTTATCACTGTACTATTTCTGATGTTAATTGAAATCAGGGGTTCAAATCTGGGCCTAGTAATAGACGTGAGAACAGTACTCGGCACAGATGCACACAGGAGACTAACATGGTTCAGGTTGCACAAAGTTTTAAAACCTGCAAAAATGGAACTAAAGGCGTCTACATCTACATCTAAAATTTCAAAATTAAACTGAGTGCTAGGGATATTGTTGTTCCTGTCACATGTAAAAACAGCAAGGAAAAATAGAAAACTTTTAACGAAGCCGAGGA
The DNA here is from genome assembly GCA_018398815.1 of Conus ventricosus. Lineage (NCBI taxonomy): Eukaryota > Metazoa > Mollusca > Gastropoda > Neogastropoda > Conidae > Conus > Conus ventricosus. The sequence continues at coordinate 29,847 of JAFLJL010001175.1, read as the reverse complement.
ACAACACGCCGGTAGCCATCTTGAAAAGCCAAATAAGACTCACCTTACCTGAAAGGGTTTAAAACACAATTTCGTTAAAATAAAATAAAATTTAGCATTAAACTAACAACAGCCAACAGTGCTGATATTTAAAATTCACAGTTACTCGTATGAATAAAAGATGTAAAGGCATAAAAGATGTAAAAATGAATTTAAAACGGGAGCTCCAAAAGCCAGGCAGCCTCCTCGTTGGACATGCGGATAACATTCTTGCTGGCTATGTTGATGCCAGGCATTTATTATCTTTTTTTTGAAGATCATGTGCGTCTTGGTGCTATGATTTAGGGACACACATGTTGCCCTTTTCAGAGGACGCCTGTTCCACACCAGAGAGGTGGCCGGGACAGATGAACGGGTGTGTGTCAACACCCTGTCCTGAGGTAGATAATGTTTTTCCCATGTTGATATTCTGTTGTAAATTTTTTGTTTTGTTTTGACATTTTTCAACATGTCCCTGTGCAATTCATTGTACCTTGGGTACCATGGATTTTTTTTGTAAAGCTGGTGGTCACAATGGTTATTGTTACCACAAGCCAATGTGTATGCAATCAATGGTATTGAATGAAGATGATATGTTTTCTTTTGTTGGAGCCATTGATTGAATGATGTTGTGCAGGTATTATTATGAATAAATGAAAATTTGTTTTCATATTATGAGAGACTAACTGAATCTGCTGAGTAATAATCTAGTCCATGTCCTGTTGATATGATTGCTGTTTTCCTGTTCTGTTGTCTTAATAGACACAAGGGTCAGTGCTGCCAGCATGCAGTACAACCTTTACTATAACAGAACAGATGCCGTTATCTTCACAGTATCTTAATGTTGTTATTTTATTTTGCTTTTGTTCCATTGTTATGCTGAGTTGATTTTTTTTGCAGATTCACCCATGGTTGTGTACTCATAGTTACAAATGTATGTTTCCTTTCATTCATGTTTTTGGAGATTTCTTCTTTTGTTGCCAATTTTCTAAATATGATGTTCCTGGTAATTTTCCAGTTGGTTGGTAGGTTGGTTTGGTTTTGATTGACTGAGGAACTGAAATGAACAAAAAAGTCAAACATCAACACGGTCTTGGGTGATGGATGGATGACTCTGCCCTTGACTGCTTACACATTCACTTGAACCATCAAGCTTTAAGGTCAAATAAGTATTCTAAACAATAAAAATAAAATATAATTGATATCCCCTCAGTGTTTTGAACTTTATCTATTCACAATTTTCTTCCGTGTGTCTACAGCTTCTGTTACATATTTTGCCAGCATCTTTAACAATGTTTCATCCCTTGTTTGCAAAATATTGTTTAGGTTTCGATTCTTGACTGTGTTATGATCAAAGAGTCTTGATGTTTTTCTAATGTTCTCATAAGCAGGACAAGTGAACAAAAAATGTAACTCATCTTCTCTAATGGCAATATCATTACACAATGGACATGAATCATCAACAGCATCATTATTCGGAGACCATCTTTTCTTAGCATTTTATCCCAGTGTTCTATTTCTAAATCTTGCAAGGATACCTCTTTGCAACCGATAGATACTAGATGTAAATACTTTTCTGCCTCCAAGTTACTTTTGAAGAATAAGAACCAGGAATATTTATAATGTTCTTCTAGTTGGCTGTGCCAGTTTTGTTTATACGAGGAAATTAATCAGTCATTGCATTCAGACATAAAAACGGTTTCGTTTCCGACTCCCTGGCTCAACCACACTATTCCAAACCCATTCTCTGTTAGCACTTTCTTAATCTTAGAAGCCCAGCTAACATTTCCTAACTCACATTGTTGTAGCATCATGTCGTAGGCTTGCCTGCTCAGTCTAGCTACTGGTAATCGTATTACTTTACACCAGTATCTAACACACTTTACAGTACATCTGATGTACAAAGGGTACCTTCCTATTTCACCGTATGCTGTTTTATTGGACGAATGAATTGGAATATTTAAAAACCGTTTGATTGCATAAGTGTGCACTCTTTCTATTTTTAGACTATTTTCAAGTCTCCATATTTCAGCACCATATGTAAGAATCGGTTCAATCTGGGTATCAAATAGCTTCCAAAATATGTGTGGATCAGTAGTATTTAATTTCTTTAATGTTCTCAAACTATCACTCCTTTGCCTTTTCTACTTGTTTCACACCAAGCTAAATTCAACTTAATATTTTTGTAAAACCACACCTAAGTATTTGTACGAATTGGTGACTTTAACCTCAGAATTACCAAACCACCAAACTTCATTCCTAGCGAAATATCCACCTTTACAAAACACAGTAATGTTGGTTTTATCAAGGTTTACTGTCAACTGTAGTTTATCAGCTCCATGTTTCAAAACATGCAATTGCTTTTGCAATCCTATTGCTGTACTAGACAACAGAATTACATCATCAGCAAACAGCATCATAAAAATCTCCACAGAACCTGGAATAATCTGAATACCATGTTTACCATTTCTTGAGAGTTCTATAGCAAGCTCATTGATAAAAAGAAAACAACTGTGGGCTTAAAAGACAGCCTTGCTTGACTCCACGTGTAATCGAAAAAAAATCAGAATAAACACATTTTTCACGCACACATGCCAATACAGAGTCGCACATTCCACGTAATTTTTTCTTGAAATTCATCTGCCAAAATATTGCCATACATTCATCAGCAAAATCTGCTCTCCACACAAATGTTTGAATAATGCGGTTGCTTCTGTTTGGCACATTGTTTTCTTGATCACATGAACAGTTTAAGTTCAATTTGCCCAGACATATGATCCGACTCAATCCGTTCACATACTCTCAGCTCGCAAACTTCGCACATAAAGGCGCACAATTCACGAGACATCAAAAAGTAATCGTTTACACTGCAATATCCACTGTCTGACACATATGTGTAGCGAACCACTTAGGTCGCCATAACACATACCATTTAGAATACATAAATCCAAAGCAGTGCACATATTCAACAACAATTTGCCATAATTGTTCAATGGTTTGTCTTCGGAGCATCTGTCAACACTGGGTAATTGTTCAATGGTTTGTCTTCAGAGCATCTGTCAACACGGGGTAATTGTTCAATGGTTTGTCTTCAGAGCATCTGTCAACACTGGGTGGGTGACTGGACAGCCTGCCATTCAAAACATCACATCGCAGTTTTCCTGACTTCACTATCGCAGTTTTCCTGACTTCACTATCGCAGTTTTCATGACTTCACTATCGCAGTTTTCCTAACTTCACTATCGCAGTTTTCCTGACAATGATGAGACAGATTTGAAATCCTACTATCCAGATCCCCCCACAATAAGACATACATATCACCATGAGCCAACAAGCAGTCAGTGACATATTCTTCAAGTAACGCCATAGCATTTTTCAGTCAAAATAAGCATGATATGGGGACCCTCCAGGGGGAACATAACAAAATACACACAGAACATCTTAACAGAACCAAACAATGACTTGCAAAGGATAAATGCACCAAAAACATTTGACTTAATGTCAACCTCTTTAACACATGATATAAATTCATTTTTAATCAAACATATTAGACCACCTGATCATCTCTCTCCCCTGAGTAGTGAATTTTACAGCAGAAACACACAAACTTGTATAGCCGGAAAAAGACGGTTGAAGAAAATTTCACCTTAAAAACTTTTAACAAGACATGTAAAATCGAACGAACTGACAAATGAGATGAAGTCCATATCAAACAATTTTGAAATAATTCCATTTTAATGACTATATAAGAAGAACATGACTTTGTTTCACCAAACATTATCATCAAAAGCTCGGTCTGGGTATTTCTTTATTTTTATTTCTACAACAGCTGGGTCATGCTCTCGCTCACACGTCTTTTTCTCCCTATGCAGCTCACCGCAAAACTGTCCCCTCCACTCTCCACATAGTTCATCGCACAAACTGTCCTCTCCACTCTCCACACAGTTCATCGCACAAACTGTCCTCTCCACTCTCCACACAGTTCATCGCACAAACTGTCCCCTCCACTTTCCACACAGTTCATCGCACAAACTGTCCCCCCCCCCCCCCACTCTCTTCATAGTTCATCGCACAAACTGTCCTCTCCACTCTCCACACAGTTCATCGCACAAACTGTCCCCTCCACTCTCCACACAAACTGTCCCCTCCACTCTCCACACAGTTCACCATACAAACTGTCCCCTCCACTCTCCACACAGTTCACCGCACAAACTGTCCCCTCCACTCTCCACACAGTTCACCATACTAACTGCGCCCTCCACTCTCCACACAGTTCACTGCACAAACTGTCCCCTCCACTCTACACACAGTTCACCGTACAAACTGTCCCCTCCACTCTCCACACAGTTCACCATACTAACTGCGCCCTCCACTCTCCACACAGTTCACCATACTAACTGCGCCCTCCACTCTCCACACAGTTCAATGCACAAACTGTCCCCTCCACTCTCCACACAGTTCATCGGACAAACTGTCCTCTCCATTCTCCACATAGTTCATCGCACAAACTGTCGCCTCCACTCTCCACACAGCTCATCGCACAAACTGTCCCCTCCACTCAGTTCACCATAAAACTGTCCCCTCCACTCTCCACACAGTTCATCACACAAACTGTCCCCTCCACTCTCCACACAGTTCATCGCACAAACTGTCCCCTCCACTCTCCACACAGTTCACCATACAAACTGTCCTCTCCACTCTCCACTGTCCACTCTCCACACAGTTCACTATACAAACTGTCCCCCCACTCCCACACAGTTCACCATACAAACTGTCTCCTCCACACTCCACACAGTTCACCGCACAAACTGTCCCCTCCACTCTCCACACAGTTCAATGCACAAACTGCCCCTCCACTCTCCACACAGTTCATCGCACAAACTGTCCTCTCCACTCTCCACACAGTTCATCGCACAAACTGTCCCCTCCACTTTCCACACAGTTCATCGCACAAACTGTCCCCCCCCCCCCACTCTCTTCATAGTTCATCGCACAAACTGTCCTCTCCACTCTCCACACAGTTCATCGGACAAACTGTCCCCTCCACTCTCCACACAAACTGTCCCCTCCACTCTCCACACAGTTCACCATACAAACTGTCCCCTCCACTCTCCACACAGTTCACCGCACAAACTGTCCCCTCCACTCTCCACACAGTTCACCATACTAACTGCGCCCTCCACTCTCCACACAGTTCACTGCACAAACTGTCCCCTCCACTCTACACACAGTTCACCATACAAACTGTCCCCTCCACTCTCCACACAGTTCACCATACTAACTGCGCCCTCCACTCTCCACACAGTTCACTGCACAAACTGTCCCCTCCACTCTCCACACAGTTCACCATACTAACTGCGCCCTCCACTCTCCACACAGTTCACCATACTAACTGCGCCCTCCACTCTCCACACAGTTCAATGCACAAACTGTCCCCTCCACTCTCCACACAGTTCATCGGACAAACTGTCCTCTCCATTCTCCACATAGTTCATCGCACAAACTGTCGCCTCCACTCTCCACACACTCATCGCACAAACTGTCCCCTCCAATCAGTTCACCATAAAAACTGTCCCCTCCACTCTCCACACAGTTCATCACACAAACTGTCCCCTCCACTCTCCACACAGTTCATCGCACAAACTGTCCCCTCCACTCTCCACACAGTTCACCATACAAACTGTCCTCTCCACTCTCCACTGTCCACTCTCCACACAGTTCACTATACAAACTGTCCCCTCCACTCTCCACACAGTTCACCATACAAACTGTCTCCTCCACACTCCACACAGTTCACCGCACAAACTGTCCCTCCACTCTCCACACAGTTCAATGCACAAACTGCCCTCCACTCTCCACACAGTTCATCGCACAAACTGTCCTCTCCATTCTCCACATAGTTCACCGCACAAACTGTCCTCTCCACTCTCCACACAGTTCATCGCACAAACTGTCCTCTCCACTCTCCACATAGTTCACCGCACAAACTGTCCTCTCCACTCTCCACACAGTTCATCGCACAAACTATCCCCTCCACTCTCCACACAGTTCAATGCACAAACTGTCCTAGATCCTCTCCACTCTCCACACAGTTCACCATACAAACTGTCCCCTCCACTATCCACACAGTTCACCACACAAATTGTCTCCTCCACTCTCCACACAGTTCATTGCATGAACTGTCCCCTCCATCTCCACACAGTTCACCACACAAATTGTCCCCTCCACTCTCCACACAGTTCACCATACAAACTGTCCCCTCCACTCTTCACACAGTTCATCGCACAAACTGTCCCCTCCACTTCCACACAGTTCACCATACAAACTGTCCCCTCCACTCTCCACACAGTTCACCACACAAATTGTCCCCTCCACTCTCCACACAGTTCACCACACAAATTGTCCCCTCCACTCTCCACACAGTTCACCATACAAACTGTCCCCTCCACACAGTTCACCACACAAACAGTCCCCTCCACTCTCCACACAGTTCACCATACAAACTGTCCCCTCCACTCTCCACACAGTTCACCATACAAACTGTCCCCTCCACTCTCCACACAGTTCACCATACAAACTGTCCCCTCCACTCTCCACACAGTTCACCACACAAACAGTCCCCTCCACTCTCCACACAGTTCACCATACAAACTGTCCCCTCCACTCTCCACACAGTTCACCATACAAACTGTCCCCTCCACTCTCCACACAGTTCACCACACAAATTGTCCCCTCCACTCTCCACACAGTTCACCGCACAAACTGTCCCCTCCACCTCCACACAGTTCATCGCACAAACTGTCCTCTCCACTCTCCACACAGTTCATCGCACAAACTGTTCCCTCAACTCCCCAGACAGTTTATTGCACGAACTGTCCTCTCCACTCTCCACACAGTTCACCATTCAAACTGTCCTCTCCACTCTCCAGACAGTTCATTGCACGAACTATCCTCTCCACTCTCCACACAGTTCACCATTCAAACTGTCCCCTCCACTCTCCATACAGTTCATCGCACAAACTGTCCCCTCCACTCTCCACACAGTTCACAGCATAAAACTGTCCCTCCACTCTGCACACAGTTCACCATTCAAACTGTCCCCTCCACTCTCCATACAGTTCATCGCACAAACTGTCCCCTCCACTCTCCACACAGTTCACCATACAAACTGTCCCCTCCACTCTCCACACAGTTCACCGCATAAACTGTCCCCTCCACTCTCCACATAGTTCACCATACAAACTGTCCCCTCCACTCTCCCCACAGTTCACCGCATAAACTGTCCCCTCCACTCTCCACAGAGTTCATCGCACAAACTGTCCTCTCCACTCTCCACACAGTTCACCGCACGAACTGTCCTCTCCACTCTCCAGACAGTTCATCGCACAAACTGTCCTCTCCACTCTCCACAGAGTTCACTATACAAACTGTCCCCTCCATTCTCCACACAGTTCACCACACAAACAGTCCCCTCCACTCTCCACACAGTTCACCATACAAACTGTCCCCTCCACTCTCCACACAGTTCACCGCACAAACTGTCCCCTCCTCTCTCCACACAGTTCACCGCACAAACTGTCCCCTCCACTCTCCACACAGTTCACCGCACAAACTGTCCCCTCCACTCTCCACACAGTTCACCATACAAACTGTCCCCTCCACTCTCCACACAGTTCACCATACAAACTGTCCTCTCCACTCTCCACACAGTTCACGGACACATCTACAAAATCACGTGCACTGGCACTGTCAGTTACACTGGTCACCAACGATGACACCGGTGTACGGGTTTCCTGTGAGTCCCCACAAAAAACTACCTCACGTACAGGAGAATAAAGGGACCGGCTGACACCCTATCTCATCTTTATCAGTCTGTCTTCACCATCCACAATATACTTTTTCCGTCGATCAACAGATGGTTGAAGACCATTGTGGCTCTCTTGTCGTCCTACCTGGCTCGTTTGAGATGTGGAGACAGTCTCTTTCTAATGTCTCTCACACGACGGGAGAAGTCTTCCCCATTAAACACACTGGACCCTTGAAGCTTCCGTTTACTTTGCAGAATTCTCATTTTTGTTTGCAGAAAACACAACGGCAATGCTAGGAGAGTCATGTCTGTTGTTCAGCCGGTGCGCCCTACTGGCTCCACGTCGTCGGTCAGTTGTAGAAAACACAACGGGCAATGCTAGGAGAGTCATGTCTGTTGTTCAGCCGGTGCGCCCTACTGAGCTCCACGTCGTCGGTCAGTTGTAGACAACACAACGGGCAATGCTAGGAGAGTCATGTCTGTTGTTCAGGCCGGTGCGCCCTACTGAGCTCCACGTCGTCGGTCAGTTGTAGACAACAAAACGGGCAATGCTAGGAGAGTCATGTCTGTTGTTCAGCCGGTGCGCCCTACTGAGCTCCACGTCGTCGGTCAGTTGTAGACAAACAACGGGCAATGCTAGGAGAGTCATGTCTGTTGTTCAGCCGGTGCGCCCTACTGAGCTCCACGTCGTCGGTCAGTTCCAGTTTGTCTGTAACAGGTCACAAAGTAAACCTTCACAGTCTGCACTCGTTTCCTTGTCACTCCTAGGTAAACATAGAAAATAAGGTTGTTGTCACAGTCTGCACTCGTTTCCTTGTCACTCCTAGGTACACCATGAAAAATAAGGTTATTGTCACAGTCTGCACTCGTTTCCTTGTCACTCCTAGGTACACCATGAAAAATAAGGTTGTTGTCACAGTCTGCACTCGTTTCCTTGTCACTTCTAGGTACACCATGAAAAATAAGGTTGTTGTCACAGTCTGCACTCGTTTCCTTGTCACTCCTAGGTACACCATGAAAAATAAGGTTATTGTCACAGTCTGCACTCGTTTCCTTGTCACTCCTGGGTACACCATGAAAAATAAGGTTTTTTGTCACAGTCTGCACTCGTTTCCTTGTCACTCCTAGGTACACCATGAAAAATAAGGTTGTTGTCACAGTCTGCACTCGTTTCCTTGTCACTTCTAGGTACACCATGAAAAATAAGGTTGTTGTCACAGTGTGCACTCGTTTCCTTGTCACTCCTAGGTACACCATGAAAAATAAGGTTATTGTCACAGTCTGCACTCGTTTCCTTGTCACTCCTAGGTACACCATGAAAAATAAGGTTGTTGTCACAGTCTGCACTCGTTTCCTTGTCACTCCTAGGTACACCATGAAAAATAAGGTTGTTGTCACAGTCTGCACTCGTTTCCTTGTCACTCCTGGGTACACCATGAAAAATAAGGTTGTTGTCACAGTCTGCACTCGTTTCCTTGTCACTCCTAGGTACACCATGAAAAATAAGGTTGTTGTCACAGTCTGCACTCGTTTCCTTGTCACTCCTAGGTACACCATGACTCGTTTCCTTGTCACTCCTAGGTACACCATGAAAAATAAGGTTGTTGTCACAGTCTGCACTCGTTTCCTTGTCACTCCTAGGTACACCATGAAAAATAAGGTTGTTGTCACAGTCTGCACTCGTTTTCCTTGTCACTCCTAGGTACACCATGAAAAATAAGGTTGTTGTCACAGTGTGCACTCGTTTCCTTGTCACTCCTAGGTACACCATGAAAAATAAGGTTGTTGTCACAGTCTGCACTCGTTTCCTTGTCACTCCTAGGTACACCATGAAAAATAAGGTTGTTGTCACAGTCTGCACTCGTTTCCTTGTCACTCCTGGGTACACCATGAAAAATAAGGTTGTTGTCACAGTCTGCACTCGTTTCTTGTCACTCCTAGGTACACCATGAAAAATAAGGTTGTTGTCACAGTCTGCACTCGTTTCCTTGTCACTCCTAGGTACACCATGAAAAATAAGGTTGTTGTCACAGTCTGCACTCGTTTCCTTGTCACTCCTAGGTACACCATGAAAAATAAGGTTGTTGTCACAGTCTGCACTCGTTTCCTTGTCACTCCTAGGTACACCATGAAAAATAAGGTTGTTGTCACAGTGTGCACTCGTTTCCTTGTCACTCCTAGGTACACCATGAAAAATAAGGTTGTTGTCACAGTCTGCACTCGTTTCCTTGTCACTCCTAGGTACACCATGAAAAATAAGGTTGTTGTCACAGTCTGCACTCGTTTTCCTTGTCACTCCTGGGTACACCATGAAAAATAAGGTTGTTGTCACAGTCTGCACTCGTTTCCTTGTCACTCCTAGGTACACCATGAAAAATAAGGTTGTTGTCACAGTCTGCACTCGTTTCCTTGTCACTCCTAGGTACACCATGAAAAATAAGGTTGTTGTCACAGTCTGCACTCGTTTCCTTGTCACTCCTAGGTACACCATGAAAAATAAGGTTGTTGTCACAGTCTGCACTCGTTTCCTTGTCACTCCTAGGTACACCATGAAAAATAAGGTTGTTGTCACAGTCTGCACTCGTTTCCTTGTCACTCCTAGGTACACCATGAAAAATAAGGTTGTTGTCACAGTCTGCACTCGTTTCCTTGTCACTCCTAGGTACACCATGAAAAATAAGGTTGTTGTCACAGTCTGCACTCGTTTCCTTGTCACTCCTAGGTACACCATGAAAAATAAGGTTGTTGTCACAGTCTGCACTCGTTCCTTGTCACTCCTAGGTAAACCATGAAAAATAAGGTTGTTGTCACAGTCTGCACTCGTTTCCTTGTCACTCCTAGGTACACCATGAAAAATAAGGTTGTTGTCACAGTCTGCACTCGTTTCCTTGTCACTCCTAGGTACACCATGAAAAATAAGGTTGTTGTCACAGTCTGCACTCGTTTCCTTGTCACTCCTAGGTACACCATGAAAAATAAGGTTGTTGTCACAGTCTGCACTCGTTTCCTTGTCACTCCTAGGTACACCATGAAAATAAGGTTGTTGTCACAGTCTGCACTCGTTTCCTTGTCACTCCTAGGTACACCATGAAAAATAAGGTTGTTGTCACAGTCTGCACTCGTTTCCTTGTCACTCCTAGGTACACCATGAAAAATAAGGTTGTTGTCACAGTCTGCACTCGTTTCCTTGTCACTCCTAGGTACACCATGAAAAATAAGGTTGTTGTCACAGTCTGCACTCGTTTCCTTGTCACTCTAGGTACACCATGAAAAATAAGGTTGTTGCACCTGGAGCGGCCCCATAAGTCATCGATTCTGGCATCACATTCGTCAAGCTTTGCAACAAGTCGCTGTTTGTTTTCTTCAGGTCCTGGTTCTGGTTACGTAGCTCGACAAGTTCATCCGTCAAGGTCCACACTTCAGTCTGGAGAGACAGTAGAAATCACGCAGATCGTGGACCTCCTTCCTGAGTCCTCCCGCTTGGCGTTCATTGCTCACTGGAAGACACAATCCCAGCCATGATTTCGCTCAGTGTCGGCTCCGAGCTCGATGACGTCGAAGAGCGAGGATCACCAGATTTGTCCAGACTAACCAGTGGAACCCCCGACACTGTGAACCGAGTCTGCCTCGTGGTATATCCCTGCCTGGGAGAGGACTGGGTCCAGGGTTTCTCTTGGTGTCCCGCATTGAGTAAAAAGCTCTCCCAACACAGGTCGGAGAGCAACAATCCAAACACGACACCGTCCACACTGCGGGAAAGGGACAACATGGCGATTCGTGTGGCCAGCTTTCTTCTGGACTCTCTTCAACATGAAGCCGATGAAATCGGCACAAAAAGGCACATACAGACCGAAACTGGGTTCCTCCGCACAGCATAGTGCTTAACGTATCAGTCTGTTCAACATGAAGACACAGAAATGACTAAGTCTGCAGCAATTAACACTTATTAAACAGAGCCTGTACAGTGCTAATCACGACAGCTCACTGCTGACACACACACACACACACACACAAAAAGAGAGAGAGAGAGAGAAGAGAGAAGAGAGAGAGAGAGAGAGAGAGAGAGAGAGAGAGAGAGAGAGACGGACAGACAGACAGAGACAGACAGACAGAATAAAACATCTTGAAACACAGGTAGGCTTCTTGAGTTCTGCCACACTGTGTTAAAAATACCGACAGCGCGCTCTCCGTGTCACACGAGTTCAGTGTTTGACGTCACTGCGTAAATGACGTCACAATAAGAAAGACACACAGACAGACAGAATGAAAGAAAGACAGCAGACGGGAAGAAGAAATGAATGTAAGCGAATGTCACTGAAGAAGAACAGACGGACGAAATGAACGAGGAAAGGACAAAGGGAATGAAGAAAAGAGTGAACAAAGAGGTGATGATGGAACGGAAGACAGGAACAAAGGAAAGAAGAAGAAACAAAGGGAGGAGGAAAGGAAAGACGGAACGGAAAGAAAGAAGAACAGAAAGATGAAGAGCAGGGAGGGGTGGAGGGGAGGGGAAGAGAAACATGAAGCCGTTGGTGACGAGGTGTGGCGGTGTGACACACAGTGACAGGCTGTCCCTGTGGTGGTGTCAGTAAATGACACACAGAAAACTGGTGGACCTGGAGACTGACAGATGGACATCACCCCTCCATCCCAGCACTATGACCACCGCCCTCTCCATCCCCTGGACATTGCTCCGGTCTGTGACGATGACCTGGTCAGTGTGGGCCAGGGCCAGATCCTCTGCATCAGCGGCACTGGGGGGACGTGACACCGCCCTGACGCGTACACCGTGACCTCTCAGACGACGCACCAGGTCGCCGGCATTACGTGCATCAGGAAGGTTGAAACAGAGGATCCAGGTGTCCCTGTACTGGGGGGCACCTGAAAACAGCATGATCATGATGACATGACGTCACTGTACACCTCCACCCCTGGCTGGTCTGATGCACACTGACAGACAGACAGACAGACAAAAAGACAGATAAACAAACAGACACGCTGACAGACAAACAGACAGAAAGACAAACCGACAGATACAAGCAGAGACAACCAGCCACCATCCATTGTGTACAAGAAATAAATGTGAATCAGAGGAGGAGATCCAGATCTATTTTCCCGTCAGTACTTGTACATTGTACAGAATTAGATCTAAATTCCCGTCATCACCAGTATGATGATGATGATGATGATGATGATGAGACAGAACAGTTCCTACCTGACTGTCCCACACGTAGTTCATTGGTCAGGAGGTGACCAATGTTGTCGGCACAATGGGCACACGGCATGGGCCACCCCTCACTGTGACCTGCACGAGTGTCACCTTCCTGATCCCTGTGACTCGGATACCGGACTGGTGGTCCCTCTGTGGGGAGGCAGTGCTGGGGCGCTGTACAGGGGGATGCGGCGGCCATCTATCGCCCTGTCCCCTCCAGCTGGCTGATCACTGCAGGCGGTGACCGAAGAGGTCAGTGACTTCGCGGATCTCCAGCCAGGACGGAGGGGGACATGTGGGGTCGTTGTCCCACTCTGTACAGTGACGCTGCCCACACAGGGACTGAGGGCAGTCGGTGCTGAACAGCTTTCAGCCACTGGAAGAAGTGGTCACTGTGACAACAGGATACAAAGTCAGGTGTAGGTCCCGTAAATTCCGTGTAGATCTAAAACGGGATCTATAGATCTACAGCACACAGTCTATAGTCACATGTCTTCATGTCTATTAACTTCTTCATACTTAGTACTACTACTGAAGTAGTTGTAATATCAGCAGAAATAGTATAGCAGCAGTAGCAGCAACAGCAGCAGCTGTGGTAGCAGTAGTGGTGGCAGTAGCAGCAGTAGTCTGTGCCTCGTGTTTCCGTCTTTCTCTTCAATTCTCCATTTAGATCTGAAATATGAGCAGCGCATTCATAGCACACCTACAGAATATTCCGCCTTCTCCTATGTGTATTGGAACAGCAGTGGTGGCGGCGGCGGCGGTGTGGTAGTGGTGGTGGTTGTGGTGGTGGTAGTAGTAGTATTAGTAGCAGCAGCAGAAGCAGTAGTAATAGTAGTAGCAGCAGCAGCAGCAGCAGTAGTATTAGTAGTAGTAGTAACAGCAGCAGTAGCAGTAGTAGTAGCAACAGCAGTAGTAGTAGTAGTAGTAACAGCAGCAGTAGTGGTAGTAGTAACAGCAGCAGCAGTAGTAGCAACAACAGCAGCAGCAGTAGTAGTAGTAGTAGCAGCAGCAGTAGTAGCAACAACACAGCAAGCAGTAGTAGTAGTAGTAGTAGCAGCAGCAGTAGTAGTAACAGCAGCAGCAGTATAGTAGTAGTAGTAGTAACAGCAGCAGTAGTAGTATCAGCAGCAGCAGCAGCAGTAGTAACAGCAGCAGCAGCAGTAGTAACAGCAGCAGCAGCAGTATAGCAACAGCAGCAGGAGTAGTAGTAGTAGTAACAGCAGCAATAGTAGTAGTAGTAGTAACAGCAGCAGCAGCAGTAGTATAGTAGTAACAGCAGCAGCAGCAGTAGTAGTAGTAGTAACAGCAGCAGTAGTAGTAGTAACAGCAGCAGCAGCAGTAGTAGTAGTAGTAGCAGCAGCAGTAGTAGTAGTAGTAACAGCAGCAGCAGTAGTAGTAACAGCAGCAGTATAGTAGTAGTAACAGCAGCAGCAGTAGTAGTAACAGCAGCAGCAGCACTAGTAGTAGTAACAGCAGCAGTAGTAGTAGTAGTAACAGCACAGCAGTAGTAGTAACAGCATCAGCAGTAGTGAGTAGTAACAGCAGCAGCAGTAGTAGTAGTAGTAACAGCAGCAGCAGAAGTAGTAGTAGTTACAGCAGTAATAGTATAGTAACAGCAGCAGCAGCAGCAGTAGTAACAGCAGCAGTAGTAGTAGTAGTAGTAACAGCAGCAGTAGCAGTAACAGCAGTAGTAGTAGTAACAGCAGCAGCAGCAGTAGTAGTAGTAACAGCAGCAGCAGCAGTAGTAGTAGTAACAGCAGCAGCAGCAGTAGTAACAGCAGCAGCAGCAGTAGTAGTAGTAACAGCAGCAGCAGCAGTAGTAGTAGTAACAACAGCAGCAGCAGCAGTAGTATAACAGCAGCAGCAGCAGTAGTAGTAGTAACAGCAGTAGCAGCAGCAGTAGTAAGTAGTAGTAGTAGTAACAGCAGCAGTAGTAGTAGTAACACCAGCAGCAGTAGTAGTAGTAACAGCAGCAGCAGTAGTAGTACTAGTAACACCAGCAGCAGTAGTAGTAGTAGTAACAGCAGCAGTAAGCAGTAACAGCAGTAGTAGTAGTAACAGCAGCATCAGTAGTAGTAGTAGTAACAGCAGCAGCAGCAGTAGTAGTAGTAACAGCAGCAGCAGCAGTAGTAGTAACAGCAGCAGCAGCAGTAGTATAGTAACAGCAGCAGCAGCAACAGTAGTAGTAACAGCAGCAGCAGCAGTAGTAGTAGTAACAGCAACAGCAGTAGTAGTAGTAGTAGTAAGTAGTAACAGCAGCAGCAGTAGTAGTACTAGTAACACCAGCAGCAGTAGTAGTAGTAGTAACAGCAGCAGTAGCAGTAACAGCAGTAGTAGTAGTAACAGCAGCATCAGTAGTAGTAGTAGTAACAGCAGCAGCAGCAGTAGTAGTAGTAACAGCAGCAGCAGTAGTAGTAGTAACAGCAGCAGCAGTAGTAGTACTAGTAACACCAGCAGCAGTAGTATAGTAGTAACAGCAGCAGTAGTAGTAGTAACAGCAGCAGCAGCAGCAGCTCCAGCAGCAGTAGTAGTAATAGTAACAGCAGCAGCAGCAGCAGCAGCAGTAGTAGTAGTAGTAGTTAGTAGTAGTATAGTAGTAGTAGTAGTAGTAGTAGTAGTAGTAGTAGTAGTAACAGCAGCAGCACAGCAGTAGTAGTAGTAGTAGTAACAGTAGCAGCAGCAGCAGCTCCAGCAGCAGTAGTAGTAGCAGTAGTAGTAACAGCAGCAGAGTAGTAGTAGTAGTAACAGCAGCAGCAGTAGTAGTAGTAACAGCAGCAACAGTAGTAGTAGTAACAGCAGCAGAAAGTAGTAGTAGTAACAGCAGTAACAGCAGCAGCAGCAGCTCCAGTAGTAGTAGTAGTAGTAGTAGTAGTAGTAGTAGTAGTAGTAGTAGTAGTAACAGCAGCAGCAGCAGTAGTAGTAGTATAACAGCAGCAGCACAGCAGTAGTTGTAGTAACAGCAGCAGTAGTAAAAACAGCAGTTTTAATGTAGCAGTAGTAATGATATCAGCAACAGCAGCAGTATAGTAGTAGTAACAGCAGCAGCAGCAGTAGTACTAACAGCAGCAGCAGTAGTAGTAACAGCAGCCAGCACAGTAGTAGTAGTAGTAACAGCAGCAGCAACAGTAGTATTAACAGCAGTATTAATGTAGCAGTAGTAATTGAATATCAGCAACAGCAGCAGCAGTAGTAGTAGTAACAGCAGCAGCAGTAGTAGTAGTAGTAGTAGTAGTAACAGCAGCAGCAGCAGTAGTAGTAATAGTAGTAGTAGTAACAGCAGCAGCAGCAGTAGCAGTAGTAGCAGCAGTATTAATAGTAGCAGTAGTAATGATATCAGCAACAGCAGCAGTAGTGTTGTTAATAGTGATAATAGCAGTAGGGGCAATAATCAGTCAGTGTGTTCTAGTATCTATTCAGTTTCAGACTTGACTCTCTCGAGTCTCTCTTTCTGTCTGCGTCTATCTGTGTGTCTGTCTATCTGTCTGTGTGTTTCTCTGTGTGTCTGTCACTCCCTATCTTTCTCTTACTCTGAGAGGAATGGGTGTGGGCAGGTGGGGTCGGATGGGGGACAATGTGCGGGGGGAGAGGGGGGGGGGGGCGCTTGTTGATGTATATGTGAAAAGAATGTTTAAGGACAAATGAGTATGCTTACCTTAAAGAATAAACGAAAAAAAACACACACAAAAAGACATGGGGGAAAAAGTCATAAACACTATGCGAATCATATGAAACAACAGAGAAAGTGCAAACAACATTTAGAACCGTTGAAGTATTCTGATTATTAAAGAAAATGTAATTAAACGAGCTGATGATCTTCCATGAAATAGAGACAATTGAAAAAGAGCTATGGAGTGTTTCCGACTCCTCCTAAACACATATTCCATTTACTGAATTCGGCTTGAAAAGCATTCAGCTTAACCGAAAAAAAAAGGATTTGATTGTCGGGTTAGGGTTAGGGTTAGGTTAGGGTTAGGTTAGGTTAGGGTTAGGGTTAGGGTTAGGGTTAGGTTAGGGTTAGGTTAGGGTTAGGGTTAGGGTTAGGGTTAGGGTTAGGGTTAGGGTTAGGGTTAGGGTTAGGGTTTTAGGGTTAGGGTTAGGGTTTTAGGGTTAGGGTTTTAGGGTTAGGTTTTAGGGTTAGGTTGAGGTTAGGGTTAGGGTTTTAGGGTTAGGGTTAGGGTTTTAGGGTTAGGGTTTAGGGTTAGGTTTTAGGGTTAGGGTTGGGTTGGGGTTAGGGTTAGGGTTTAGGGTTAGGGTTTTAGGGTTAGGGTTAGGGTGTAAGGGTTAGTGTTTTAGGGTTAGGGTGTTAGGTTAGTGTTTTAGGGTTAGGGTTGGGGTTGGGGTTGGGGTTGGGGTTTTAGGTTAGGGTTTTAGCGGTTAGGGCTTTAGGGTAGGGTTAGGGGGTTAGGGTAGGTTTTTGGTTAGGGTTTTAGGTTAGAGTTTTAGGGTTAGGGTAGGTTTTAGGGTTAGGGTTTTAGGGTTAGGGCTAGGTTTTAGGGTAGGGTTAGGGTAGGGGTAGGGTAGCGGTAGGGTTAGGGTTAGGGTTAGGTGGGGTTAGGGTTGGGTTAGGGTTAGGTTTTAGGTTAGGGTTTTAGGGTTAGGTTAGGGTTTTAGGGTTGAGGTTGGGTTGGGGTTAGGGTTTGTAGGGTTGGGTTTTAGGGTTAGGGTTTTGGTTAGGGTTTTAGGGTTAGGGTTTTAGGGTTAGGGTTTTAGGGTTAGGGTTAGGGTTGGGGTTAGGGTTGGGGTTAGGGTTAGGTTTTAGGGTTATGGGTTAGGGTTTTAGGGTAGGGTTTTAGGGTTAGGGTAGGGTTAGGGTAGGGTAGGTTGGGTTAGGGTTAGGTTAGGGTTAGGGTTTGGTGTAGGGTTAGGGTTAGGGTTTAGGTTAGGGTTAGGGTGTTAGGTTAGGGTTAGGGTTTTGGGGTTGTAGGGGTTAGGGTAGGTGGAGGGGGTTAGGTTAGGGTTAGGGGTTGGTTTAGGGGTTAGGGTTGTTGGAGGGTTAGGGTTAGGGTGTTAATGTTAGGGTTAGGTTTTAGGGTTAGCGTTTGGGTTTAGGGTTTTAGGGTTAGGGGGTGAGGGTTTAACAAATGAGAGAGACTGAGACTCCTGGAATTTGCAAAGTCAAACAACCTGAAGATAACGAACACCTTCGTTCCACACAAGATGTCCAGGAGAATAACATGGCATAGTCCTGGAGGATTGTATCACAATCAAATCGATACATCATGGTAAAACAACGCTTCCAATCGTGTGTCAACATTGCCAGAACCAGAGCTTCCCTGGAGCAGACATTGGAAGCGACCACGAAATGGTCCTCATGACATCGACTCCGCCTCAAAAACAACAAAAGAAAGGAAACATCAGTTAAAGTTCAATCTGGAGAAGGCTAAAAGACCCGTAACATAAAGGAAGCATTTCAAGCAATATTGGAGGAAAATTCGTACCTCTACTTGTCCTGGCAAACGAAGACATCAACATAGAATCCTTCACCGACTCCTTCAACAAAGCTGTCACAGAAACAGCAGCAAAGTCTTGGTAACATCGGCCGAAAAGAACAGCATTTTACCAATCTAACTCACTTGCTTCACCACCGAGTTTTTGGGCGAAAAGTGGCCTAAAAGCCGCCTTTTCCTGTGGCGGAAGAGAGAGAGAGAGAATCACCGACAACCCTGACAAAGCCCGTTTAAGGTCAAGTTGCCCTCAGACACAGACAGACAGACAGACCAGACAGAGAAGAGAGAGACAGAGAGAGACAGACAGACAGAGAGGCGCCCATGCACACACTCACACACACTAAGACACACACACACTAACACACACACAGGCACACTAACACACACACACACACACACACACACACACACACACTCGTTTCTCTTCTACTCTCTCCTCAGGTTAAATGTCATAAAATCCGCACACTTCTTCTGACTAATTTCCACCTACAAACTTTGTACACAGACAGGCAGACAACGGGGCTGAAACCTAATCACTTAATTTACGGCTCGCGGCAGTTTGCAACCAGAGCGCCTAGCCTGCGCTGTGTAAACGAAGCACACTCGGCTGGGTTGCACCACATTGCCACGTCGACACACCGCATCGAGGCTGTCACGCGACACGACCGGGTCCGCCATTGCTTGCTAGGACTCTCGGGAAAGAAGGTTGTGTTTTGACTGCGCTCTTGTGTGACCACTGTGTTTTAATTGTGTTATTTTAAAAGGGCTAAAACGTTACTGAAGAACAGGTTTGCGCATTCGAGACCATAAGTTTTACTTTAACTGTATGTTAGAGTATTTGTTGAAAGAATTAGGCGAAGCATGTTGTGAAACCGGAGAGATTGTTTTTCTAGAAAACGAAAAAGTGAACTAACTGCTTTGGAAATGAACGACTATCTTAAAGGTTTGTTGGTTCAAGGAAATGAAACAAGATGTAGCCAGTTTTGATACGTGTTTGACTATTGATGAGATGGCTCCTTATTTAATAAATGGCGCTGCATTGTTGAAAGTTGGCCGAAGCAAAACAAACCATCATGCGTTGATTGTTGGGAGCTGGCTTGAGGCAGCTAAAGCCATGTTTAAAAACATGGCGTTCATTTCTTAAGGCGGAGGTAAACACGGCTGATTCGTATGCTAAAAAACTTATATTTGAAACATTTTTGCTGTTCCTCCCAAGTAAAAATGTTCTTAGTTTGTATCAGACTTGATTGATTGTTAACTACAGATTCAGTGTTCATGTGGCAGGCTGATCTGTGTATTAAGATGTGTATACTTTTCTACTTTTTTAATTCTAACCAGTTTATCTGCCTTCAAGTGTGCCCTTATGCAACTGAATGGCGATTTTTTAATGTTCTGGCAAACAAACTAGATAGGGTTAGGCAGACCTTAGTACATCTACTAGTATGGAGAGGAGTAGTGTGTGGCCGGCACTATCTTCATATAAATGCTCCAAATATACAATGACGGATGTACTACTACTGGCGATTAGAGCCCCCATAATTGCTGTAACTCTGCTAAAGCAAGTTGCAAGCGTCCTACCACTGACGTAAGATCTATTTTTAGATACCGCTCATGCAGGAGCGGTCGGGTTTGTTTAGAGTTGGCTGCTTTAGCAACAGTGCGCGCGACTGTAAGACCACTGCAGGCCTACCACTGACGTAAGATCTATTTTTAGATACCGCTCATGCAGAGCGGTCGGGTTTGTTTAGAGTTGACTGCTTGAATTTCCACCAAGCACTTCATGACTTTGTATATATTGCTGTGATTACTGGCTTCACTGCTTCGCTTCAACGTCCTGCTTCAACTTTTTGGCTGCCTTTGGGCGGCCACAGAATGTACTTTATTCAACTGTCTTGTTTATTAAATCAAGCTTTTGATAAATCGAGGGCTTCCTGCCAAATGGACCATCTCAATTTTTTTCACATTTTCACTTTTTACATGAAACTAAGTTATTAAACAGCTAGGAATATAATGCCGATGTCCGTTTTGTGATATCTCAATTTATTAATTAGTTATTGATAAAACTGTAATGGACCACTGAAAAAATGCTTAAATGAAAGCATGCCAGAATGGGACATTTACGCCTGACCCACTACAATCCTCTGTCACTTGCATGATACGGGGCTGTAGGCCCTGCTGAAATGAGATATCTGATAAAGTCTCATTTCAGCACTGCCAAGAGGGAAACCCCTGGCCTCTCATCTGTTGGACTGTCTTGAGACACTCCCCGGTGTTCCACTCAGGCAGGGCGGCAGCAGAATATAAACAACCCCTTGCCTGGGGTCGGCTTGGGTTAATAGAAAGTGTCACATGCTGGCTTGGCAGCTTTGCTGTTAACTTCGCATGAAACCGAGTCCTGTCTGATTGCTTCATTACTGTTCACACTTCTGAAAGAGATAGGAGACTGGAGCTTGCTCATTGCTCATGTAAGTATTATTATTTATGTCTCAGGTGTGCATGTGCGTGCGCTTGTGTGCTCATGCTTTTGTATGCGTGTGCCAATGTGTGTTTGCATGTGCGCGCATACTTTTTTGTGTGTATACATGTATCTATTTCTATTTAACTACAAGTGTGCACATGTGCATGCATGTGCGTGTTTGCGTGTGTGTGCATGCGTGTGGTGTGTAATGCAATGCAATGCAATCAGGCACTTATGTATTTTATTCACACGTTCTTTTACTGGTAGGAATAGTTTAAATACATGTGTGTGCACGCATGTACGTACATGCGTAGGAATGTGAGTATTGGATGCATGAATGCGTATGTGCATGCATGTGTGTGTTTGTGTGGGTGTGTTTAACTGTGTGTTTGTAAGTATGTATAATCATGTGCTAACATTGTGTTTGTGTTTAAGTTTAATAGGCAAAAAAAAATTGTTTGTTTAGGGTAACATGACCCAAAAAATTAGGGTCGGTCGGGTTTTCTTTTTTTTTTTTTTTTTTTTTTTGGGGGGGGGGGGGGGGGGGGCGGTTGTGAAATGTCCCTTTTATTTCTAGAAAAAAAAATTAAAAAAAGTTTTAGGGTCGGCGGCCAAAACGATAGGGTCGGTCGGGTTACCCTAACAGACATTTTTTTTTTTTTTTTTGGGGGGGGGGGGGGGGGGGGGGGCCATAAGGTTGTATCCGCATACATATGTGCGCGTGATGTCTGCAAGTGGAAGAGCTCTAACATTGTGTCTCTGTGGCGTGTGTGTTTGTGTGAGTGTCTATGTGGAGATGAGCGAGAGGCATTATTACCAGCCGATTAAACACTAGCTACCTGCTTATGTTTTCAGATTAGCCTGAATCCTTGTTTCCTCATGACAAAGCGCTTTTCCACATTAAGACTTGAACGGATCTTTTCATTTTGCCGGCTTATAATTATATAATCAGACTATCTAGGATTTCTTTAAAATGCAGATAAAAGAGCAAAGATTAAGATCACAGTATAAAAAATATACACTTTTAAGTTTTAAATAATTGTGATAGCATTACACTCAGTATAGTCCAGTATTTTGGCCCAAGGTGCATTATTCAAGGTTAGGAGTAATGAAAACTGTAAAAATATAACATATGTTCTTGTGCAGGGGCTATCCGAATTATATCACCATTTTATATTTAACTTATATGCATTTTAATGTTATGTCAATATGTCTCAGGTGAGATTATTTTGCTGTGTATACACTATGTGTCATCTGGCTAGCAGATTTAGTGTGAGCACTCTTTCTTTTTCAGAACTATGGATTGTTCTGAGGAGTGGTCTGATGATGACGCCTTCCTCAGCTTGGCAGCATCTCTGACCGCTGACATGGACAATCAATGCGCTGACTCTGAATTCAACACTAGTGACAATCTTCCTCTCAGCAGACACCATGGACTGTCCAACGAGTCTGACTTCAACGCCAGCGATTACCTTCCGTTAAGCCAGTATCAACACCAGCTTCTAATGACTCTAGTGGTAGTGACCCTACATACCAACCAGAGGACACGCTTCTGTTTAAGGAAAAGACCCAAAGAAAGCGCAGCAAGAAGAAAGAGACCTTCGTCAGGCTATTGCCAAGAGTAAAGCACAGGGAGACCAAGAGGCCAGTGACCAGGCTGTGCACAAGCAACGTTTGGTGAACCTCCTGTCTGCCAACGGACTGCAGCAAGTGGAGGTAGCATCAGATGGTAATTGCTTTTTTGAATCCTGTGCTCTCTCCCTCAACATCACAGCACCAGACCTGCGTAAATGTCTCTGTGACTATCTTGAAGAAACCTCGGTATGTTTATTGATTTCATGCCCTTTGCTGAAGATTGCAACGAAAGGTACATGGAATATATGCAAAACATTCTGGAACTTCGCCATCCTGGCAGATGGAGCAACCGTGCTGGCGACATGTGTCACGACCGACCCCTGGAGTCTGCCCTGACAGGATCGGTCTAGGTGGGAGTGAAGGGAGTGACTGACCTCACACGCTCCGCAAGAGACCACACAATAAAGATTACGATACAACACCCCATTTATTCACACCAGCAAAATAAACATTCCAACACACGCACCATGCACGATCACAATAAAGCACTCCAACGCACACAACATGCACAATCACGATCAAGCACTCCAACGCACACAACATGCACAATCACGATCAAGCGCTCCAACGCGCACAACATGCACAATCACAATCAAGCACTCCACACCCACAACATGCACGATTATAAATAAATATTTCGCCATAACGACGTACACGATCACAATTACAGCACTCCAGCACATATGACATATACACATTATAAAGGAATATTCCCAGTATCAATCCTTTCTCACACCATGGAGCGCGTCCACATCCCTGCCCCTGTCAAGTCCGCAGGGAGCACCCTGTCGCACTAGGTGCTCCGAGCCGGGCTGGTTCTCGCAGGGAGTCGCCCAAAGCCGACACCCTCGACTCCAAGCGGGCAGTGAAGAGAGTGTCCCGGGGGGGGGGGGGGGGGGGGGGGGACGTAGCTGTTACTGGAGGTCCTGGACGGGGGTCCAGGCCGGCCAGTCAAGACGGCGGGCTCTTCTAGCAGTCCACGGTCCCGACCAAGGCGTGGCCTCGACCAGCGCGTGGCACCATCCCGTCCGTGGTCTCAGCCAGAAACGTGGCCTCGACCAGCACGTGGCACCATCCAGTTCGTGCTCCAGGTGAAGCCCCCGGGAGGGGGGAGGACGTAGCTGGGAGGAGAGTCGGAGAGGAGGAAAAGAAGAAGGAAGGAGGAAGGAAGAAGGAAGAAGGGTACTGGAACCCTGCCGTCAGTACCGTCTGACCATTGCTGTCAAGTCTTATCAGCCACTCGCATGATGGGCGAGGGGAAGTGTATTAACGCACACAGTACACCCATTGAATCAAGTCTTCTCACACGATGCAGGTAAAAGACTGCATTAAATCAACAGGTTATAAAACAAATATGAATTATCTTCACCCTTCTCTCACTCACGCTTAACGTTTTCCTTCCTTAGGAAATAAATCAACACAGCGACCATCGCTTAATAACTGCCACCACATTTGCAAATAGTAATTCAATGGCATAATTGTCACATTTTATAAACACATTTCAAAATAACACAAATCTTCAACCACGCATCCGAACGACAAATCATGCGTACGCACGCTCGTGAACATAAAAACTCGTTCTCCTTGCACACACAAACAGACGGTGGCCGAAGGATAAAAGTCCGGCGAATGTGACAGGGGCGGACGAGCGAGACCAAGCAAGTTCCAACCCTGAATCACCAGGTTCTCTCCCTTCCCCACCGACTACCGCATCACCAGATACATAAACAGGAGAAAGAATTTTGGAAATAATTTAGAATGGCCAGGTTAAAGATGGAATTAACCAGAGAAAAGGTCTCACACAATATTTCTCTTACAATTTCGAAAACAAAAGAAAATTGCGCAAAAGTGAAGACTAAGCCGGCTAACAACAACAAATCAAAACAAACAGACCACGAAACTGATGCTTACCAGCTACCCGTGGGTGACCCCGAAGAGGCGGGTCAAAGGACTCTCTCTACCCTCTGTCCAGTCGAGAGGACAGAGGCGAAGATGCGGAAACAGAAGAAATGATGTCCCTCTCCTACAGGCCGACTGCAGGAATTGAAAGTACTGACTGTACTCTCGATGATAAGGTAAAGAACCAGGACTGGAGCAGGCGCCCCCAGAGACATCTTCCGCTCGAGTGAAGAGCTAACCTCCCTCAGCAATGGCGGCCAACATGCCATGCTGCGTCACAGAGTGAGCATACTTCAAACTAAAAGAAACGAAGCACGTGCGACAGGTAAAAAGACAGGCGAGAGGCCGACAGACAGAAAGTTCGAGAGAAAGGTACCGGCCACCCGTGAACTTGCAGGATGAATAGCACGGGCGGTGGAATTAGAGAGAGAGAGAGAGAAAGCAAACCGAAGTTGAGCTGAACCACACCAAGGTGCAACTGCACCACAAGCCACCCTAAGGGACGGCTACACGACAACAGCAACGACAATAAACAAATAAGTAATTCCGCCACCCTAGGTGGGTCGAACGTCGTAGGCCTCGTGACAAACTCGTGACAACATGCTTCCTTTGGCTCTTGCGTCATGGACTGGCAGAAATGTCAGGCTTTTTACAAGCACCCCAAGTCAGCCAGTCCTTGATGTCCATCCCTTGAATGCTCCCTCTGGTGAACCACGAGATGCAAACACGATTGTTCTGGCCTTACTGAACTATCAAAGTGGACCTCACTACAACAGTTGCACAGCTGAGATCAAACACAGAGGCCCCACATTCAGCCACATTATCACCACCCCAGGAGATCAACACAGAGGCCCCACATTCAGCCACATTATTACCACCCCAGGAGATCAACACAGAGGCCCCACATTCAGCCACATTATTACCACCCCAGGAGATCAACACAGAGGCCCCACATTCAGCCACATTATTACCACCCCAGGAGATCAACACAGAGGCCCCACATTCTGCCACATTATTACCACCCGGGAGATCAACACAGAGGCCCCACATTCAGCCACATTATCACCACCCCAGGAGATCAACACAGAGGCCCCACATTCAGCTAACATTATCACCGCCCCATGAGATGCACAGAGACCCCACAACCGACAAATCAATGTCACTTCCACCGTCTCATCTCCATGTTGAAACTTCTCCGCCTGTAGAATCAGTTACACCTTCATACCACCATTCACCAACTGCGCAGTCCAATGTTTCACCTTCACTCCAGCAAAGACCGCAACAAGACAAAAGAGCGTTGCCTGAAACACCAGGAAATCAGGGAATTTCAAAACCCCACCAAAAAAGCAGCTCACGAGAAAAGAAAAGCACAACCTGAAACCTGGAAGAAAAATGTCAGAAAAGTTCTTCGACTGCAAGGAAAATGCCATTTGTCAGACAAAGGAACCCATGTCCCAGCAAAGAAGTTGAAAAATAGTAGACTGTTCAAAATGCAGTATTAGGTGTGATAGATTGAATAAAAGAAGAGCAGAAGTTTTTCAATCATTCTATGCACTAAATTCACAAGAGAAACAAAAGCAATTTGTCTGCACACACATCACTACCAAGAACACCAAGACCATGCATGACGACGTGACATCTGCAGCCGTTCCGAAAACAAGACACGTGTCCAGACAGTATCGCTTCACAGTGGATGGACAGAGTGAACGCGTCTGCAAGACATTTTTCACATCGACACTGAGTATCAGCAACAACTTCCTTGACATGCACTCAGAAACAGCGAAAATGGTGTGTTTTGTCGGTCGAGAAAATCGTGACCAGAAACGCCCACACAACAAGACACCAGACAGAGCAGTGGAAAGAGTCAAAATTCACATCACATCATTTCCCGCTGTTTCCTTCACACTACACCCGAAAGGATATCAGCGTGATTATCTTTCTTCAGATCTCAACATAACAAAAATGCATCAACTTTACACAGAAGAATGTAAGAAAGAGGGAATCTCCCAGTTTCATCCAGGCAATATAGAAAAATCTTCAACGAAAATTTCAATATTTCATTCCATGTACCGAAAAAGGACCAGTGCTCCACATGCGCAGCATTTCATAACAAGAAGGCAGGGGGGACAGCAACAGAAGCGGATGAACAGGCCTATGAGCAACACCAGAAGAGGAAGGAAAAAGCCAGGGAGGAGAAGGAAGCTGACAAGCAGGCCGCTGCAAAAGACCCGTCAAAACATGTCGTCACGGTGGACCTCCAGGCAGTCCTGCAGGCTCCCTGTGGATTAGTCAGCCAGCTGTACTACAAGAGAAAGCTCTGCGTGTACAACTTCACCATCTATTCTCTTGCGGATGGAAAAGGCTCCTGCTTCATTTGGGACGAGTCGGAAGGCAGGCGGGGATCCTGTGAGATTGCAGCTGCCTGGTCCTATACCTGCAGTCCTTGCCGAGCACTATCAAGGAAGTGGTCATCTATTCTGACTGCTACGGAGGACAGAACCGCAATCAGAACCTCACCGCTGCCCTGATACACGCAGTGAACTCCATCCCAAACATTGAGATCATTCAGCAGAAGTACCTGAGACTGGCCATACCCAGATGGAATGCGACTCGATGCACGCAGCCATATCTCTAGCCAAGAAGTGCACATTCCATACATGTGCCAAGTGAATGGGACATGTCCTGCGAATGGCAAGAAGAGGAAAGAAATACACTGTCATTCCTCTGAAGCATGGTTCATTTCTTGATTTCAAGAAGCTGTCAGCATCCTTCGTCAGGAATACCAAAACGATATCGAGGGTCAGAAAGTCAACTGGCTACACATCCGCAATATCAAGTTGCACAAAGGACAGGAGGATCTGGTGTTCTTCAAAACAGATTTTAGAGATGAAGACTTCCGTACTCTTCGCCTGACTGGGTCATCCAAAAGAAGCAGACCAACACCGCTGAAGACAGTACCCCCGTGCTACAGTTGCAAACTGCCCATCTCCAAGCAAAACATCAGGACCTCATGTCGCTGTGCACCTCGGGAATCATTCCCTCCATCACCATGCGTTCTTCCAAGGCCTGGCAGTGTCAGCAGCAGCCAAAGACAAGCTGTCTGAGCCCGATGTCCAGGACTCTGGCTCAGGGAAGTGACACAGAATAAGACTGTCTGAGTCAAGATGCTGCCGCTGTTGCTGCTATGTGCGTGTTTGGAGATAGCTTGCAGTTGTGTGAAAAAGAAACAGAAAACAAAAACAAGAACAAAAATGTGTAACTTTAATAATTTTTAAGAGTGGGGAAAAAAACAGAAAGAAAGATGGTCACTCAGTGTTTTTATTTGTCCGCGATGGTATGGGTATGTATGTATGTGTGCATGCATGCGCGTTTGCATGCATGTGTGTGTGAGTCTGACTGTGTGTGTGCCTATTGTATGTATGCACGCTCGGGTAAATATTCAGACTATAAGGCTATTTTTTCTCAACATCCAATGTGTTTAACCGCGAAGTGAACTCCATTGGAATTGTATGCTTTCGTTCACAAATAATATCGCACCGACCGAATAAGAGAGGGGGAAGAGAAAGGAAAGAAAGAGAAGGGGAGGGAGGCTCACGAGCTAGGAGAGAGAGAAGGTGGGGGGGGAGAGGGGCATAAGACATGCCCTACGAGAAATAGAGTGGCGGGAGGGAAGAGTAGAGAGGAGAGAATGAGAATGAGAGGGAGACAAGACGAGACACTGACGAAATGCAGAGAGAGAGAGAGAGAGAGAGACGAGAGAGAGAGAGAGATAAATATAGCCTATTATTTTAATAATTTTAATAATTTTTGTTGCTTTGTAAGCAAACTTTTTTTATTACCACGATGTTTAAAACAAATCCAGCTATTCATTTTTTAATCCGGAAATGAATCCTTTTTATGATTTCATACAGTACATTCTCACAAAGTATGGACAGACCAGAATGAGATATCTTGTAATGGCTCTACACTGACTCTCAATGTTCTGTTCAACTTATTGCACCCCCATCCGCTGACCTGGGACAATCCCAACTAACTCAGACCGGCAGGTTGTTGATAACAGAGATAAGCAGGAACCCTCCTGCCTGCATGGTACACTGACAGGTGGGTCTAAACAGCTCTCGGCTTTCTGAACCTTCCTTTCCCCTCACTGCTGCCTGCATGGGCATATATCTCGTTACACTCATGCTGGTCGGTAGTTGACTCAGGCTTGGAAGACAGTGAGAGCAAGCCAGCATGGGTTAGGGGACACTTATGTTGATTGATGAGATATTGTGATAAACACAGACACTTTGTTGATAAAACTTCCCTTAGTAGCACAGAAGAGAAAGGCCTAAAGCTAGCCAGTGAAAAATGAAACTATTTGTTTCTTATAAAAGGCACACTAAACTCTCGAAGTTGTGTTTTTCATTTTACTAGCAATAGTGGAAAACTGAGATGGTCCATTCTGGCAGGAAGCCCTCGAAATGCACTTGGTGGCTGCTTTGAATAATCTTCCAGTTGACAGAGAGACCGGCAGCCGTCTTGAATTTACAGCGCTTAAGCGCCAACCATAAAACCCTTTCCCATTTCCCTGTGCAAGCACTTCCCTATTTTTTAAATGTTTGTGCGTGTGTGCTGTTATTGTTGTTGTTTTACTGATAATAACTATATTATATTCTGAACATTCGTTTCTTATAAATAATCAAAGGTGCGCGCACACACACGCACGCACGTCCCCCCACCCCCACCCCACGCACGCACGTTCTCCCACCCCCACCCCACGCACGCACGTCCCCCCACCCCACCCCACGCACGCACGTCCTCCCACCCCACCCCCTGTGTACACCACACACACTCCTACCCCCAAGTTGCCCCAAGTTCTTAATTAAGTTTTTAATTAAGTCACCCCAAGTTCTTAATTAAGTTTTTAATTAAGTTACTTCAAGTTCCTAATAAGTTCTTGATCAAGTAACTTCTAAGTTCTTGATTAAGTCACCTCAAGATCATAACTAAGTCATCCTTTAAGTACAACCAAGTTCTTATTCAAGTACAAGCTATGTTTTTATCTTAAATAGTAAATGCCTAATATAGTACACACACGCCTCAAAAAACGTGTCATCGTTGAGAATGTTTTGCTCAGCGTTCTCTGCATAGATCTTAATGAAATTCTTACATCCTAAGCAACCGCATTGATTACAATTCTGGTCTATGGAAATGTCTTTTATAGACTCCATGTCTTTATTTATTGACTTAATCATTTTTAATAATACGCCATGATCTATTTTTATTAAAAAAATTTAAAATTAAGTTCTTAAAATATTATTCCATCTGAAATGGATCAAAATGAATCTTTTGTTTGATTAGCGGTGCTGGTCGTGCTGTTGTTGGT
>JAFLJL010001174.1:32500-38547 GCA_018398815.1 Conus ventricosus | reverse complement strand
TTTTTCGGGACAATTGTTTTTTGTTTTTTTGGGGTTTTCTCATTTTTGACCCACCCCCTAGCATTTCCCCATGATGCCATCCCCTCCCCATCCCAAAAGGGGCCTGGGTCGTCCTGTTGCCCCCCCCCCCCCCCCCCCCCCCCCCCCCCCCCCCCCCAGCTTTGGCTTCCGCAGGGGAGACAGGAGAGGAAACCACTGTGAGACAGGGAGGGAAACCACTGGTAGACATGGAGAAAACCACTGTGTAACAGGAGAGGAAATCACTGTGTAAATGGAGAGGAAATCACGTGTAGACATGAAGGGGAAATCACTTTGGGGTTGTCATGAGAGCCCCTGCTTTTTTTGTTGGGAAACTTGAAAAACTCTGAAGTGACCATTCTGAAAAAGGGTAAACCTGACTCCATTTTCAAGCCCCTCCCATTGAACCTATAGTGAACTCAACTTTTTTGAGACCCAATCGGGGGAAAAAAAAAATCCCACAAAATTAAAGGTCTAAAGGGGAATCAACCCCACAACCACCACCAGGAATTGGTTTTAACCTATTTTTGGTCAGGGGTGGGAGAAAAGTCTTGTACAACTGCATCATCTGAAGAGGAATAAATACAGAAAAGAACAATGTACTGTAAAGCCCAAAAGAGGATAAAACGTAAGAACACTAGTACTGTAAAGCCTTAAAAGGGGAATAAATACTAAGAAACATAGTACTTTTTAAACCCGCTAAAGGGGAAAAAATACAGTAAGAACAAAGACGTAAAAGCCTTGAAGGGGGAATAAATACAGTAAAAAACACATAGATGAAAAAGCCTTGAAGAGGAATAAATCGAAAGAACAAAGACGGAAAGCCTCTAAAAGGGAAAAAATTTCAGAAAAAAGCTAGAAAATGTAAACCCTTAAAGGGGAAATAAATACAGTAAAAGACATGTACTGTAAAGCCTCAAAGAGGAAAAAATACGTAAAAATATGGTACTGTAAAGCCTCTGAAGAGGAATAAATACAGTAAGAAGATATAGTACTGTAAAGCCTCTGAAGAGGAATAAATACAGTAAGAACACATAGTACTGTAAAGCCTCTGAAGATGAATAAATACAGTAAGAACACATAGTACTGTAAAGCCTCTGAAGAGGATAAATACAGTAAGAACACATAGTACTGTAAAGCCTCTGAAGAGGAATAAAACACTAAGAAGACAGTACTGTAAAGCCTCTGAAGAGGAATAAATACAGTAAGAACACATAGTACTGTAAAGCCTCAGAAGAGGAATAAATACAGTGAGAACACATAGTACTGTAAAGCCTCAGAAGAGGAATAAATACAGTAAGAAGACATAGTACTGTAAAGCCTCAGAAGAGGAATAAATACAGAAAGAAGACATAGTACTGTAAAGCCTCTGAAGAGGAATAAATACAGTAAGAACACATAGTACTGTAAAGCCTCTGAAGAGGAATAAATACAGTAAGAAGACAGTACTGTAAAGCCTCTGAAGAGGAATAAATACAGGTAGAAGACATAGTACTGTAAAGCATTTGAAGAGGAATAAATACAATGAGAACACATAGTACTGTAAAGCCTCAGAAGAGGAATAAATACAGTAAGAAGACATAGTACTGTAAAGCCTCAGAAGAGGAATAAATACAGTAAGAAGACATAGTACTGTTAAGCCTCTGAAGAGAAATAAATACAGTAAGAAGACATAGTACTGTAAAGCCTCTGAAGAGGAATAAATACAGTAAGAACACATAGTACTGTAAAGCCTCTGAAACGGAATAAATACAGTAAGAACACATAGTACTGTAAAGCCTACATAAACTATCAGTAGTGGGTGAACGGTCAGAATTGATCTGCAGTAAAGACTGAACTGAAACATTAAACATTAGATACTTTTTCTTTGAACCTGAATTCAGTTGTGTTTTTTTTTTAAGGTGCATAGAGCAATTGCACAGATTTGATGAATCTTCTGAGAGAGAGAGAGAGAAAGGGGAGAGAGAGAGTGGTTGTGTGTGTGTGGGGTGTGTGTGTGTGTGTGTGTGTGTGAAAGCAACATTAAGACAAGCAGTGGCCTTTCGCAATAGATAAACCTGAATGTCAGTAATGAGAGATCATGGGTTTTCATCACCAGTCAAACTCACTGCTGGTTATTTTACCCCAACTTGATTTTTGAGTCCTTCACCTGCTGGACCGTCCCCAGGCAATGTTCAGGCTTTTTCCACTTCCTTAGGTCTCCTGTCTGAACATACCATCACTCTCTTGTATGGGAAACTGTTCATAGTGGTGCTTGCAGTGCCATGCTTGTGGAGTGGATTGTGACATAGTGCATGATGGATTGTTGACATGACAGTGGACCGCCCAGCCCTTTGATGCACCTTTGTCACCAGTGTGACATCGTGAGCTCATACTACATGGTGTGCAGCCCAGTTTCCTGATACACACTTGCAACACAGTGTGTGGGTTCAACGTCATAGTGAATTTCCAACCTCCTGTCATAAGTAGAGTCATGTATTGTGGCGTAGTATGTGAGTTCATAGCAGTATGGACTGTCTTTTGATTGAAGTGGAAGTCAATGAAATTGGTTAAATGTAATGGAACATTTCTGTGAGAGAATTTTGACAAGGTGGCTGGTTGTATAGGCCCATGTTTTTAAAATTCCAGTCAGCTGTCGCACTTTGGGTTGTGACATGAAAACACTCAGACCGTTTAACTTTAGTGAAGCAACAAAGTTATAACTGTATTCTGCGGTGGTAGTAAGACATTTCCTTTTCCGGGTTTCCCCGGCGAGTTTTCTGTACCTCCCCTGCACAGCAAATCTGTGAGGGTCGGCCTCTCGGGTTGTGGCAGTTGTCACCGCCACTTCCACTGTCACTCCTGCCCACTTCTCTGCCCGGATTTGGGACGCACGGGGAGCCGGCAGGGTGCGCTCCGTTCGGGACGCCGTCTCCCTCCACGGCCCCGGGGTTGTGGCAGTTCCCTCCGACTTCACTCTGTGTTTCAGGGTGGGCAAGCGTCTTGAGGGCTCGCCGCAGTGTACCATCTGCGGGCGACCCGCGAATGTGGTTGGGGCCCGGTGGGTAGGGGACCGCGCCCTTCGTCGCGTCACGACTCCTCCTACTTCATGTCAAGCGCTTCAGTGAAGGTTTTGCTTGGGCAGTGCATTAGTGTTGTGGGCGTCATAAAGCAGACCGACATCTACATAATCATTTTGGGAAAAAAACGCTGTGTCGCCGTTGTTTTTTGTGTGTGTTTTTTCTTTTTTTTTTTGGAAGGAGTTTGTTTTTTTTTCTTGCATCTGTCAAGCACCCGCCAGGGACTTCGAATGAAATATTGAAAGTGCAACATTGGGTTCGGGTTTTCTTGAACAATCTGTGTTGAACGTTTTGGGGGTTAAGTTTGGGTGTCCGGGTATTTGACACCGCACATTAAAAATTAGTAATAAGAGTACATTTGGAAAAGGAAAACATCACGTGGGCATCGCGGTTTTATGAGATATCAACCTTGCTTGATATTTCAGCCCGGGATTACCAGGTGAAAGTGATTTCCCCCCTTGTCCCTTCTGGTATTGGCCTTCAGTGGGCTGAGGTGTGTCTGTGCCTCCTGAGGAAGGGCGTTATATGTAGATGTGCAGTACATGCCGTGCACTGGTTGCAGAAGGGGCCATGGTTGATGGTCGGGATTGTTGTTAAAATAGTTGGATTCTTTTGGGGTTTGTTTTTTTTTTGCCTTGTGTGTTGGATATATAGAGGTCTTGGTGTTTCATCTGCCATTCTGTGGGTGAAAGTGCGTGTGTGAAAGCAAATAAAGCCGTCTGTTGTTGCACTGTTATTTTCTTTTGTGTGGGGGTTTGTTGTGTGGCGTTCATACCTTCAGTAAAAGGGGGGAAAGGGTGGTTATACGGGGGGTATATTAATACATATATCCCTGTCTACTGCTTAACAGTGACACGTCCCCATGTCTTCTTCTTCCTGCCGTCCCCCCCGTCTGCTTCCTGCCGTCCCCCTGTCTGCTTCCTGCCGTCCCCCTGTCTTCTTCCTGCCGTCCCCCTGTCTTCTTCCTGCTGTCCCCATGTCTTCTTCCTGCCGTCCCCATGTCTTCTTCCTGCCGTCCCCATGTCTGCTTCCCTTCTCTTCCCCCTCCTCTGTCTGTGTGTTTTAATACCCCCACCCTCCACCCATTGCCCCTGCCCACTCCTCTTCCTTTAATTGCCTTTTCTGAATTTGTTTTTATTTGTGTGTGTGTGTGTGAATTTGATTACTATAATTCAAATTGAGTAAACTAAGTATAAACAATGTGTTTTGAGTTCTGATTGTGAATATAAACCATGAATGTATGCAGTGATGTAGATTTTTTAATCACCCTATAGGACACTGTGTCTAGAGATTAAATGTCAATAGGACACAGTGTCTGGAGTAACCAAAATAATAGGACACCAGACTCGGAACAGGATTCATGTGATAAATGTATTTTATTAACTCAAGGTCCGCCGACTAGAACTGGAGAAAAGTATTAAAAAATACAAAAACAAATAAAATCAACACAATTATGTTGATGACTAGAATCAGGGCAAAGCTTAGTGAAAGTTGTAAAATAAATGGAAATGTTCATGACTAAATGTTAATGTTCATTGTTGCGAGCTGCAAACGACAACAGAAATTACTCATTCAGCATCATTGTTGCCAAACAACTGTCTCTTTTTCTTGCTTGCCCACTTGCTGACAATGGTGTGCAGATATGACTCTTCCCTTTCCTTCTGGCCTTCGATGCATTCCATGTCATGCACCACTCACAATGAAACATGTTCTTTTAGAGTGTTGGGACTTGCACGATGTGAGACACAAACATTTTACAGCGGAGTCCATGAAGATCCTGTTCAGGGATGTCCCGCCTGACGTGATCCTTGAGTTTTTGAGAGAGATTAACATTTTTCATCTTATTTAAGATTTTACGGAAGAAAGATTTTTAACAAAGTTTCTGGTGCTTTCTGGACGATTTCATTAAAGAGATGTGTGAAAGGTTTTTTTTTTTTTAAATTTTTTTTTATGACTGTGAGTTGATTTTAACGTGGTGACAGCCCTATGTGGCCCCTTTGCGGTCGGCTGGGCTATAAGCAACATTATCTTATCTTATCTTCTGGCCTTCGAGCTTTGTCTTCAGGATCATGTCTTGCATCTTCACTGACAGCCTGTTCCGCCTTGCAGTGCACACCAATTCTGTGAGCTGAAGCCTCTTTCCACATCACAGTGTGCACAGGTAGAACAAGGCATATCTGTGCCAGCTTC
This sequence comes from Conus ventricosus, assembly GCA_018398815.1. Classification (NCBI taxonomy): domain Eukaryota; kingdom Metazoa; phylum Mollusca; class Gastropoda; order Neogastropoda; family Conidae; genus Conus; species Conus ventricosus. The sequence continues at coordinate 33,280 of JAFLJL010001174.1, read as the reverse complement.
ATCAGATTGGGGAAAAACCGCGCGCAGGCCGAAATTCAACAAAGTTACTCGCTCTTGCTGAATTCTAAGTCTGTGCTCCTCTCGCCTATTATATCGCATCGCGCTCAGTCGGTGCGTCACCTCAGAGCTGTGCAAATTTTCCCGAACACGCGATGCGCTGGCTCTGCCTTTCAACGCTACCGTCTCGCACGCCTCCGCACAATAAAAGGCTGTAGACTTGTCCGCGACCTCGCGAAAACGATAGGACATGCGACCGCTTCGCTTGCATTAGGATCGGACATTTGACGGATGGAGGTTGAGCCGATCGGTCATTTTACATTTTTATCGGTATGACCGGAGACCGATGGAAATCTACATCACTGTGTATGTTCTGAAAGCCATGAATATGTTTCTGTATAGTCGTTATATCAAAGGAATGGCATGAAAATTTCTATATATAAATATTGGTTTGCATTGTGTTATTTTGATTGTAAAGATGCACCAGTTCTAGTGACCAGTCTACTAAAGACAGATAAAGGAGGGATACATGTGTCTTTGTGATGAATGCGTTGTAAGGCCTACTGCACTTTTGTTGTTGGATCAGATGCTTTTCATGTTGTGTCACTGAGGTTGTACTGCACATGAAAAATGTCTGCACATAATTCAGGGTGTCAGTGTGAAGTACTGTCTCTCATCTGTCTCTGTTGTCATGCCTGTCACTGTGCCATTGTTATGAGTGGATGAACTGGATGATGGTCTGATTATGTCTTCATAGTGTTGTGTGTGTGCATGTGTGCGTGC
>JAFLJL010001174.1:0-22500 GCA_018398815.1 Conus ventricosus | reverse complement strand
TTACTACATTTAGTTTGTTTTTTATTGATTTGTCGAGGCATTTGCTACATTTTGTTGTTATTGTTGATTTGTCGGGGCATTTCCACATAATATATATATATATATATATCAGCACACTTTCAGTATGAAAAGCCCACATCACCAGTATGAATTGTTTTGCTTGCTTGCCCCATGAAAACATGTCATGTGCGAGTCTGTTTAATACATATAGAAAATAAGGTAGGACTAAGATACAAACCCTGCTTCAGAACTTGCAAACATTCAAAAAAACCAGTGTAAGACTCAACAGATCTAATATATCTAAGAGTCACCCACTTTTAATATATCTAACATATGATTTAATCATTTGGGGGGGGCCGGATAGCTCAGTTGGTAGAGCGCGGACTCATGATCCTGGGGTTGCGGGGTTTGAATTTCGGTATAGGGGGGTTTTTCCCCCGGAGTTAACATTGGTTCTGACTCCATTCCCCATATAGTCCTTCGAATGAGACTATAAACCGAGGTTCCGTGTGTGTACGCACGCATAACATTTGCACACACGTAAAATCCCATCACCAACTTTCGGAAGAGAAGGCCCGTTTGGCCGTTGTATGGATGACACGTGACACATAGCATGCACCTTCCCCGAAGATGGAGTATGGCTGCCTTAATGGCGGGATAAAAAAGGGTCATACACACAAAACTCCCCTGCCTGGTTATACAGGGGTGTCCCCAGGAGTATCAGCCTACGTAACGCAGAAAGAAAGAAAAAATTTAATCATGGTGTACATGCTTCTCAAAATGTTAAACAATTACCCTAATTTTTAACACCATTTGTGAGTAGTGTATTGAACAAAAGACCATGCTCTACCACATTGAAGGCGCTACTGAAAAACAGTAAATGCTACATCAGGCACTGTCTTCACCATGCTTCATCTCTGTATGTAAATAAAAGAAATGACATATAACTGGCTGGGGTCCGCCTCAATGTTCCTGGCCTGAGTAGGATCCACCATCTTTAATCTTTTACCCATACTCCCTCCCCAACCATCCAACCTTTCCCAACCCTACCATCTCTCACCCCTTTTTGGGCTGTCAGCATTTATTTACAAAATACTTGGTCAAACCCTTTGTCTGCTGTTATTCATTCATCATTATTAAACAATATCACACTACATCACTTCTAGAATCAACAACATTCTAACGAGATTGAAAGACATGGGCCTTCAGCAGTACATTGACACCAAGACAAGGTCGCGCAATAAATAAATTTTGAAAGAGAGGGTGTTAGTTACTGCCCAAAGGGCATTGACAAACCCAAAACACATGACAAGACAATGCATTTCAAACCTCTTGGGGGCTTCTTCCGGCTTTCTCCCCCCCACATGGACAACAACAGATGAGTCATTTTTCGTTCTTTGTTTGTACTGTCCTAAATGTTAAATGTGAATTTTTTCTTCTTTTTTTTTGCCTGAAGAAGACCCAAGAGGTTGAAATGCATCATGTCTTGTCATGTGCTTTGTTTTTCAATGTCATTGGCGGTAACTAACACCCTCTCTTTCAAAATTTTGCTTCGTTCTCCACCGTCGTCACTCCATTTTGAAAAAATCGATAAATTGTTTGGTTGGTTGGGTTAACCCCCCCCCTCCTCTCTCTCCTCTCTCTCTATCTCTCTCTCTCTCTTTTCCCCCTCTCTCTCTTCTCCCCTTTTTCTCTCGTTTTCTTTTCATTCCTTTCTCTCTCTCTCTTTTTCTCTCTCTTTTTCCCCCTTCATTCCATGACTTTATGTTTTACCACTCTTCTTCTTGTATTTGGTCCTGTGCCAATTTTTTATATTCTCCTCCCCCCTCCTCCTCCCTCCTCCTCCTCCTCCCCTCCCCTCCTCCTCCTCCCCCTCCTCTTCTCCTTTGTCTTCTTTTTCATCATCTTTTCTTTCTTCCTTTTCTTTTGTCTCGCTTTTGTCAGACCCGTTCTTTATCTGTGTCTGCAAAGTCCCAAACCCTTTTCTCTCTTTGAGTCGCTTTCCCATCCCTCCCTCTCTCCACCTCTTTCCTCTAGTTAAATTTGCTTCTCTTATTCTAAATTCCAGTTTCATTGTGGGTTTTTGAGTTTATAATTATGGGAGTTCGATGCAATGATTTCACCATGAAATTTTTTGTTGAGGGCTGGATGGAAAAAAGCCACTGACTGGTGCTTATTTTTTCCTCATTAAACCAACATTTCGTTCGTTTTGTTCGGTCGTTCTTCTTCTTCTCTCTCTGAGCAAGCTATACATACCTTTAAAAATTTTAACCCGATATTGTGATGTGCATTACAAAAAAATAGTAGGGAAAAGAACGAAGTGGAGAATTAAAAAATATTCGGATCAACGACCACCCAAGCTGTAAAGTTGTGCTTTATATGTGACTGTAACTAGAACCCACTTGGTCAATTTCGAGCCTAGTTGTTTCCTGGTAAAGGTTTAAGTCTCGTTAAGAATTACGACCGAAAAGCAAAGAGAGAGGGAAGGCGATAACGTAAGTTTGTGTTTCCTTTCGGATTTTTCTGTTAACTTCTCGATGTGCAAAGTTAAAAAAAGAAAAGAGTATTGAAAGAGTACTGGTTAGGTATAAACATATTAAGAGAAGGTGTCAGAGAGAATGTAGGCTTGCTCACTCCAATTATGTTAATTCGATGATTTCAGAAGGTGATCATCATGAAACAAGAAATTATGGTCTTACATAAGGAGTAAGAGACAGGACAAACATTGGGATTCCAGACCTGAGAAACAACCAGAATAACCTAATACATCAGGATCAGGATCAGGATCAGGGGCGTTGTATCAATACAACTTAGCCTATTTAGGCTTTTTACGCCCCTTCTGTATATATCCTTTTCTTTTTTCATAACCGTTGGTCCAGTCATAGGCTAGCTCAGACTTATTATCCATCAAATTCATATCTAATTTTGTTAATAATTCATGTTTATCTATGAGGTTCTTGTACACATTAATACTGGGTGCACGTTTGATGTTAAGTGTTAGTTTATTCCAAAAGTTGGTTACTCTATAGTAAAAGTAAATTTTCTTAAATTCGTTCTAGAATATTGTTTAAATATCTTATCTTCACTGTTCCTTGTAACATTCTTCTGCGGAGTACAAAAAAGCGTGCTTTATCAACATCATCAATTTCATTAAATATCTTGTATGCCTGAATCAAGTCACCTCTTATTCTTCTTGCCTTAAGTGTTGAAGTTGCAAATATTTTAATCTTTCCTGATATGAGTAATCTTTTATATATGAATCATTTTGTTGCTCTTCTTTGTACCTGTTCTAGAGCTTCTGATTGTCTCTTTAGCATTGGATACCATACAGTGTTGCCATATTCAAGAACAGGTCTAACTAGTGTCTTATATAATTGCAAAAAAAGTGTCCTTTTCCATAAATGTAAAGGTCTTTTATTATTCCAATCATTCTGTTAGCTTTATTAATACTATTTACAATATGATTGTCAAATAATAAGTTTTTTGTCAAAAGTCACACCTAGGTCTTTCTCTTCTTCACATTTAGATACTTTTATTTCCTTGCCCCCAATTTTCATTATATACTCCTTTTGTGGGTTTGTTTTACCCATATGAAGTACTTTACATTTTTTCTGCTTTAAAAATATAGGTTCCAAAGTAAAACCCACTGTACAAATGTTTTTCCCTTTTGAAATTTCCTTATGAAATTTTGGAGGTTATACAGTTTTGTGTCATCTGAAAAGCTTTGAGTATTTTTAATTCACAGGGATCTTTAAAACCCGAAAATTATATTGGTCCCAAAAAATACTTGTGGTATCCCCCTAATAACATCCACTAGGGGAAAGGAGCTACCAATCCTTACTTCTGAGTTCTTTTGATAAAAAGTCTCAAAACCCAACCAATTTTTTTCCTTTTTTCCATAAGACTCTAATTTCTTTAAAAGTCTTTCATGTGGTACTGAATCAAATTTTTCTAAAGTCAAAATACAAAACTCTTTTCTCTTTTTATCTATTCCTTTGTGAAGTTTTCCTCACTTCTAAAAGTTGAGTACACAAGATTTTTTTGCAAAAAACCCATGCTGACACTCAGCTAAAATTTTATTTTCTGTCATATGTTTAAAAATACCCCTCTCTAATAAAGATTCTAAAATTTTAATAATGCATTTTAAAACTCCTGGTTTTTTTCCCTGGATTTTTCTTGTACCTTTTTTGAAACTGAAGACTGTAGTGTTTTCCAATCTGAAGGTATATCTTTTCTTTACTGACCCTAAAGGGAAAAGCAAATTTCTAAAACAGTTTTTCCCTTTTTTTCTGTTCCGACCAAAATCATTTTGCTGATAAATCTGTTTTTAACGGGGGGTTTGCGAAGTTTTGCGCTGTGTTTGTCAGACATAATTTTGATTTCAGTTAAAAGGGGGGGTGGGGAGGGGTAGGGTGATGATGGGGGGGGGGGGGGGGGGGGTTGGGAGGGAGGGGGGGTGCAGGGGAGGGAGGGGGGGGGGTAGGGGGGGGGGATTTGTCTTGGTATTATTGATGAGGGCGAGTCGGGCCCCTGAGGGGTCCAGGGTCTCCGCCGTCCCCACAATCGGGTAATGATTTCCCCTCTGGATGGCCTTGGGAAGAATGACATTTGGACGGAAATTTGCCCTGCATTGTGGGTGTGTAGCTGCAGCTGTTGTTTTTTCTTGAACTTTTTCTGGTCGGGGATTTCCCAGGCAGGTTTTTGGAATTGAGCAAAAAGCGTGGTGGTTTATACACATTTCCGTCTTGCTTTTTGTCTTGTTTCTCAAATGTGGGCCACTTAGAGGGGTAGGATTTCTACATGGTTGTTGGTTGGGGTGGGTGCCCACTTGCTCTTGCTGGATCTTTTAAATTTCCCCTGGATCTCGTTTCTGGGTGGGCCCCAAAACGCATGAGCGTATAACAACGGTCGAACAAGGGTTTTGTATCGTTTTTTATTTTCTTTTTTCCCCTTTTTGAGGTTTCGTCGAAGGAAGAAGGGTTTTATGGCTTTTGCAGTGATGCTAAATAGGGGACCCCCTTTTTTGGGTCATTTGGATCGGGCCCCAAGGTTTTTGGTTGGGTCCACTTCCCAAAGTGTGTCCATGAAGTTTGTAGTGTGTAAAATTTGGTGTTTGTTCTGTGCCGTGTAGCAGTTTTTCAAATCCCAAACCTTTAATTAACGTTAGATAAAGGTGTGTTTTAAACCCCCTAAAATGCAAAACTCAAAGTAAAACAAGCGGGAGTATTTAAGTTCTGCCCAACATCAATGAAAAAAAAGTTTGCCCGATGGCGTTCCGGGCAAGCTTTAAAAAATTATGTGCCAAAAAATTGTGGGTATCCCAAACATTTACCAAGCTTCAGGGAAACGGGGTAATACCGATAAGTGGTAGATGGAGCATTGTTCCCTTTTCAAAAGGGTGACAAACAAAAGCAGAGAACTATAGACCTGTTCTCTTCATCCATATTGAACAGAAAATTTCTTGAAACATTTTTTAAGTAGCAAAAGGACCATCTTGAAAAATTGATTTTTAAAATAACCCCCAGCAGGTTTTTAGACAGCGAAGGAGTTTGAGATAAACTTATAACAACTCTCAATTTTTTTTAATAACTGTTTTAAACCCAAAAGAAAAAAGATGAAATTTTTTGACTTTCTAAACCTTAAAAGGTTACCATGGGGGGGGCCGTGCAAAAATTTAGAACACATGGGCATTGGCGGTTCTTTGCTAAAATGGGCAGTCTTCCTCGTTGGGGGAACGCAGAAAGTTTTTGTGGAAGGGTCATCACCCCATTGTAAACCCAGTCTTGTCGGGTGTCCCACGAGAGGTTTTTGGGGGCCCCTTGTTTTTCTTAATTTATATAAATGACAAAGTAGAAATCTCCTCCGGGGAACACCAAAAGGGTTTTTTTGAGATGACAGCTTGTAATAGAACAATCAAAGCAAGAATTACCGCATTACAAGAAGATCAAAACGCTTACAAGGGGGGAAAGAACTTGGAAAAGGGAAAACCAAAAAGTCCCAAGTTTTGGTATATTAAAAAACGCTCCCCAAATTAGATCGGGATTATTCTATCCATAATACATTCTTAAAGTTAAAAAAACTAATGTGCAAAATTTTAGGCTTTATAGATAGTCGCTCAAATGGAAAAACACTACAATTTAGTATGTAAGAAGCAAATAACATCTTAGTTTTTATACAGGAATATCAATGACTCCCCCCCAAAAGGTTAAAGACGACTGCTAAAAAAACACTTTTTTAGCCCACACTGGAATATGGTTCCCTCTTTGGGGATCTTCCACTAAAGGACATTGATAATCGAAAAGTTAAAAGGGGAGCAGCACGGTTCGAAAAAGGGGAACCCACATCGAAAAAAGGGGGAAATACTAGGAAAAAAATGAGGAAATTAGAAGGGAAAACCCCTTAAAAGAGAGAAAGCTTTTATCAAAACTTAACATCTTCTTCAAAGGAGAGAAAAGTAATTGATATTCAAGGGAACAACTGTATTGAATAAAAGTAGCACCAGGGTGGGGGGAAAAGTTTAACCATACCGCATCAATATTGACGCCACTACATTCTTTTTTCTAGTTCTGTAGGCTGGAACTCCTGCGGGTGCCATCAAGATTGCAAAAATAAATTCATTTAAAAAAAAAATTATACGACAGTTTTGAGTCTGGATTTTAAAGTTTTTTGTTTTTAAACTTCCCAGATTTTTACTGTTTCCTGGGCTGTTTTGGCCTTGCTTTTAACTTCTTAAATACGAGGCGACCCTTGTTGCCAATTTGCTCCGGGCCCCAACGTCTGAGTCCCCTTTTTTTAGTATTTTATTTTACTTTTTAACTGCGCGTGGTGACCACCTTTTTTGAGTAAACCCATTTTTTTAGGAAAAAGAGAAGAAGAAGTTATCTGCTTCTTGTTGCTGAGCCCAATGGATGAGAAGCAAGCAGAAGGGGGTTCATTAAAGTTGGCTCCTGAATTTTTAGCAAAACCCCTTTGTGACAAAGTGGGAAGTTGTACAATTATTATAGACATACAATACTAGCATTAAATCAGCCCTTACTTAAATAAAAGGGCTTTCACAGCCCCGCCAACACTTTTGGGTTTACGTTCGCATTTGTTAAAGTCAGAAAACCAACTAAGTGTGACGGGGTGGTTCCCTATAGATGACTTGCGGGCACCAAGTGATCCTGTACTTGGACAGTGAACTGAAAATATCCACCCCAGTGGAATTTGTGCATCGTGATTGGGGAGGGGGTGGGGGTGGGAGGGGGGTAAATTTAAAACCCTTTTTTATTTTTTCCATTTCATTTTTTGTGATATTTTTAGCAAAGGGCCTTCATTTGTCATCTGTCAGTTTCATTGATGGAAAACTAGACTAAAAACAGAATCAGGGGGGCTACATCAGTGCGGGTTGTGATTCCCAAATAGTCTTACTAATCAATACATGCTTTTGTTTTTTTTTGATTGATTGATAGTCTAACCCAATTTTGCTGAATTGAAGGAAAGTACATGAAAAAATCAGCCCATGTAACCAGATTTGACTAGAGTACAACTAGCCCTATCAACAGAAAGGGGAAACATTGGTGGAGGACAATGTTAGTACAGCACATTAACAGAAAAAAGGGGGAAAGGAGTAAAATCCAAGTTTAAGTGTGTGATGCTTTTTCAAGTGTGTGCATCTTGAGAGAGAGAGAAAAAGTGTTTGATTGATTGATTTTAATGTACACAAGGATGGGTTTTGGCCAAACCTAGTCTTATCTGTCCTTGTCAGCATAAAATTTAGCAAAATTCTTCACACGACATTCAACATGCAAAGGTAATCTAATTCTACTGTTCATAAAAGACAAAGGAGATGGGGGGGGTAAAACAAAGGGAACTTAAAACAAACAACAAAAGTACAGAGGAGAGGTCAGAGGGGATGGGGAAGAGGAAGGTGGGTGGGGGGGGGGGGGGGCGGAGAGAAAAAGGGATGGTGAAGGGAGTGGGGATGGCGATTTTAACGGAGTAGGTTTTATGTTTAGATGATTTATTCAAAGTAAGTTCCAGAAGACTTTGTGAATGGGCGCTAATCTTTGTAATCAAATTAATTTAATTTACGGGAATATAAATTTTTTATGAAAAATTTATGTTCCTTGAAAAGTTTTAAAGTATTCATGTTTTTGAAGTTTTGGTGGAAAGGGGTTTCCCCGACATATGTCCAGAGAAAGCTAGGTTGTTTTGTAAATAGTAAATGCTGGGTGGGGAAAAAAAAATTCCCGTCGAGCCGGAAAGCTGTTTGATTTTGTTAAAAGGGCATTGATTAACATGCATAGTATTGTAAAGATTGTAAAAAAAACGATCCCTTGTTAATTCCATTTGCTTTTCGAGGAAGTGTGTTCAGCGTTTTAGTTTTTCGTCTGTTTTGAGATACAGCGGATGGAGTAGCTTTGTTGCCGTCTAGGGGGAGAATTCAGCCTTTTTTTTGTGGACGTCCTACTTCCGCCCCCACACTTTTTGGGGCGTAATTGATAATGACTTATGTGTGCTTTAAAAGAAAGTTTAGGCACTTTACTGTTGATTACCCTTTTAATTGAATAACGGGGAAAAAGGGGGTTTTGGACTACCTTGCATACTTTTATTGAGATTCCTTTTAAATTTCTTTATCTTCTTTAAACCCTTAAAAAATTGGATCTATGCTCGAAAGACCATTAAAACTGAAGTTTTGAAAGAGGAGCAGAGGTGTTTTTGGGGGTAGCTAAAATCTAGATTTATTTTTGGGCTGGTGTATCCCCTTTGGTTTGAAGACCCCTCTGACACATCGTTTCGTTTCCTGGGAAAAGTTTCTTTGTTTTTGATCACTTCATTGTTTGGAGTGATGAGTCATCGAAAAAATTTTGTCGGCCCCTTTCTTTGATATGGACAATGGTAAATCTTTGATGAAGTGCAAATGTAGGGGGCTATACTGAGCCCTGTGGAAAATAATTTTGCTTTCCCCCAGCCGACACTAGCCCTGTGGGACTCCATGTCTGAAAAAGTTTTAAAGGGGGAGGTTTTGCCATTAAGCCCCCAATAAAAGGGTCCTATCATTAAAGTAGGGGATTGGAATAAATGAATTGTGGGGGTATGGTTAAGTAGAAAAATAGTTTTTTTTAAAAAGAAGGGAATGATCAACAAGATCAAAGCCTTTTTTGAAGTCAGAAAGAAAACCCCCGTCATTTGGATTGGTTCATATTTGAAAGCATGGTCGAGAGAGAGAGGGGGGGGGGAATAGACATGTGTTGTGTGGCTCGTGCATGTGGTGTGTGTGTGTGTGTGTGTGTGTTGTGTGTGTGTGTGTTGTGGTGTTGTGTGGTGAAAACACCGCTGAAAAAGGGGTGCCTTTTACAAGTATAAAAAAGTAAACTGTGTCTACAGATGTGTGACCCAGGCTTTCTCTGTCATCGGTATTCAGAGGTGAAAATTAAATCGAGTCGCTAAAGAACCACCATGGGTCGGCCCAATTTCCCTTTCCCTGTAGATCTGTGGAATTTTCCCTTTAAACATTTTTTTTTTCTTAATGCAGGTTTATCGACCACAGTGAAAAGTTACCAGGTATTTACGCACCCCAAACCCCCTTTGCTCTGTGGCATGACCCAGGCCCAGGGAAAAAAAAATGGTTTTTAAGCAATTCAGTATTTCCCCTGTCCACCTCTTAGCTTAAATGAATTTTCATTGCCCTCCATTACCCGGTTTTCCCATTCCCCCTTAAATGTTGTATTTAAAATGCTGCTTTTGGTAAGATTTAGATCTTTTTTCACAATCAGGTTTTTTTTCTTTCTTTTTTTCCCCGGGACATGATCGTCGGAAAATGTGGTTTCCCCGCTTATTTTCCCTGTCTGATTTGGGGGTTTGGGGGTGGTCTTTTCCTGTTGACTTGTTTTTTACTTGCAGATTTATTTGTGTTTAACTTCTATGGTTCCTACCTGTACTTGTCTGTTAGGGGGGTTGTGGTAGCTATTTCTTGTTTTGTAATTGTGTTACATTGCTGTTTTCAAGTGTTCTAATTCTATGGTTTCTCCCTGTACTTAAAGGTTGGTTGCCCACCAGTTGTTTTCGAGTTCGGGGGGGTTGTTAAATGTTTTTAGATGTACTTGTCTCTTCGAAATATTTATAAGGGGGTTTTAATCCAATTTGACAGGATCTTGTCGGGGTTGTACTGCGAGAATGGGATACTGTACTTAATCCCATGTGGGGAGCTGACATTGGGATCCCTGCGAAAGACTGCTGAGTTCCCCCTTTTTCGATCAAAGCCAAATCATGTAGGCTCACATACTTCAGCCCTCAGCTGGAATCAGCAATGATTTTTGGGAACATTTTTTTAAAAGGGTTCTTGAAATTTAGAGTAAAATGATTTGATAGGAAATTGACATTGGTGCAAAATTTCCAATCCCAAAGTTTGTGGCAGCAGATACGCAGTCTCGGGGGCTTTAAAAAAAGACAATTACTTTATTTTGTTGTACTATTAGGAAGTCAAATAGCATGGAGCTTTTTTGTCAGAATTTTTGTGTGTTGTGATTAAAAAAATTTCTTACGGGGAAAGACTTTGGTCAAATTTTTCAACTCTTGCCACTTTGTGGTTTTTAAGTTTGTAAGGAAGCTGCGTAATTTTTTTGTGAAATTTAGGCTGATAATTTAAAATTGCAAACATTGAAAAAAAACCAAAATCTTGTGTTTGACAGACATCGATTTGGAAAATTTTGAAAAGTCTGCAGTTTTTTGTAGTGCATATAAATTATAATAAACCAACATGTTTTGTTTAGTTCTGAATCACAGATGAGGTGCAAAAATTTTAAAAATTTTACAAAAAATTGTCAAACAGTTTGTATCAATTGCTTTTTAACTTTGTTTAAAAAAGGCAAGTGACTTTTAAAAATTTGTTTAATTCAGATACTGTGTTTTTAAATTTTTTGTTTGTTTTATAGTTTTTCGAAAACAAAAAAAAAGAAAAACGAAAGAAAAACAACTAAGCCATGATGAGAATAGGTTAGCACTACTTTGTTTCCCTTTTGTTTTGAAAAAATTATATTTTCAAGAAACCCAATTGTGGGCTTTCGATGTGTTTAAAATTTTAAATTTTTTATGTTGTGTGCCCTTGTTTTGTTTTTTTCAAACATGCGATTGATTCTATTTAAACAAAAAAGACACAAATTATCATTCCATTCCGATGGGTTTTAGCCTGGGTTTTAAAACATTTTAATGGAAAAAAAATGGTTTGATGGGGACAGAATATGTTTTCATAAATAACATGCATTTTGTATTTTTATGCAGAAAAAAGGAAATGTTGTTGGGGAGCATTATTTTAACCTTTTTTTTGGCTTTGCATTTTAAAGGTGACACTATTTTCTTTATTTGAACAAGTCATTTGCTTGTATGATTTTTTTCAGAAAAATTTTTTTTCTTATACTAAATTTTTTGAAATCATAATTTTTTGCAGGAACACCACACACAACACAACCAAAAACACCCCACCACACACCAACACCACACACACACACCACACACACAAACACTTAAATTGATACGCACCACACACACCACACACACACCACACAACACACACCCCCCCCCCCACACTCACATAACTCAAACTTGTTATTGTGGCAAATTTTTGCAAATTTCTGCACACGCACCAACCATCCCAAAAACACCACACCACCCACACCACACTACACCCCATAACAAAAACTACACACCTAAAACCCCAACACCTACAACACACCAACACACACACACCACATGCCACGACACGCAAACACACCCACAACCCTAAGTCCTTACACTTTTTAACTCAAAATTTGGGATCTGTGGGAATCTGCCCGTTGTTTTTTCAAGTTCCAAAAGTCTGGAAACGTTTAGTTTCAGAGGTTAATGGGACTTTTCTTGGTGGCAGACGAGGTGAGGGGTTTGAGTGGATGGTTCCCTTTTTTTGTGTGTGGGGAAGGTGGAGGGGAAATGGGAAGTGGGAGGGGTGGGGAGCACAAACCCGTCAGTGTGTTTTTGTGTCTAGTTACATACAAGGGTTTTGGGCCCTTTTTCTTGTGAATGCTTTCAGACTCAGAAATTTTAAAACCTCAAAAATCTTTATCATCTGATTCATCATTTTCATTTTCTGGTAAATTTTTTTTCAGCATTTTTGTTTTCTTCTCACATTTTATTGGTGTTGTTGTTATGAGTTTGGTGGTTTTTTTGGTGGTTTTTTGGGGGGTCCATCTTCCCCTTTTTATGAACTATTTTTGGCAGAATGCCACTTTCAAGACTGGGGGGCACCATCACGCTGATGTTATAAACAGGTTTGGGTGTTCCACAAAGGAAAACCCTGCTTTTGCCCCCTTTGCATAAAATCAACAACATTGTCAAAATTAGTTCAAGGGGTTTTTAGTGTCATTGTTTGTAGTATTTTGCCCCTATGCCCAAGTGTTCACTAGGCTACAGCTTTTTGAGGATAAAATACATTGGGGTGGGGGGGAAAATGGTTTTCCTTTCCCACTAAGGCTGGTGCACGACTTGGCTTTACCTTTCCCGTATAAGGCCCGGGGGATGATTGGGTTTAGCTTTCCAGCTACTAAACCCGGTGCACTGATTGGCTTTACCTTTCCAGTATAAACCCGGGGCCTGACTTGGTTTACCTTTCCCGCTACTAAGGGCCCGGTGCTTGACTTGGCTTTACCTTTTTCCCGCTACTAAACCCGTGCATTCACTTCCCTAATTTGGCCCGTTTTTTTCTGATCCCCGAAATCCAAACAGGGAACTTTGATTCTGGCTGTAAAAAGGCCAAATTTTTTGGAAGTTATTTTTGATCAAAAATCGCTTCTTAGGCCCCTTAAACACTTGAAAAAATTCTTGTCGAAAGCTCTGACATTCTGCAGGTCATAGCACACCTGATGGAGCGCTGAAGAAAAATTGCTGCCCTTTACATAGCCTTGGTCCCTTTTAAACGGGCATGGCTGTGTTGTGTAAGCTCTGTGAGACCCGTTACCGAAAACTTGGATCCTGTTCTGCATCGGCCTTTCTCTGTCTTTTGGGCATTCCACACCACCCCCTGTACAGCCTGCGGGGGCTTGGTTCTGTCTTGGAGCATTCCCACCACCCCAGTGTACGCCCGCGGAGGGCTTGGTCTCTGTCTTGGGCATTTCCCCCCACCCCGTGTACACCCTGAGGAGGGCTTGGTTTTTGTCTTGGAGCATTCCACACCACCCCAGTGTACAGCCTGCGGAGGGCTTGGGCTCTGTCTTGGAGCTTTCCACCACCCCAGTGTACAGCCCGCAGGGCAGGGGAACCCTCTCATCCAACTGTAGCCTGAAACTTTCCCTTCAACTACAATTCGATTGTTTTTGAACTGGAAACCTTTAGGGGCTGTTTTTTTGTCCTCTTTTTAAAGGTGGAAGACAATCCCTTTTGTTTCCCATGTTTGGGCTTGGTATGTACCAATGGCAGAAGGCCGTCTTGTTTGGAGTTGTGCCGATTCGTTATTTTTCCCCTAACCCCCATGGACTCTTCCACCGAAATCCCTTGTCTTTTTCAAGAACCCACCATCCTAGATTAAGGGGGATTTTTTGCCCTCAGTCCTAGGCATACAGGGCATGTTTTCCCACCCCCGGTAAGGGTTTTGTGACCAGTCCTCGGCATACGGCATTGTTTTTCTGCGAGCCAGGCTTTCGGGCATTTTTTGCGACCAGTCCCAGGCATCAGGCTTTTTTTGCCCCAGTCCTCAGGATCAGGGCATGGTTTTTTTGGCCAGTCCCGGGATACGGGCTTGTTTGCGAGAGTCTAGGGAGCGGCATTTTTTGCTGCCCGTCCTCAGGATACAGGGCATTTTTTGCCCCCCAGTCCCAGGCATACAGGGCATTGTTTGCGCCCGTCCCCAGGCATACGGGCTTTTTTTGCCCCCAGTCCTCAGGCATACAGGGCATTGTTTGCCCTCAGCCTCAGAACAGGGTTGTTTGCCCACCAGTCCTCAGGCAAAAAGGGGGATTGTTTGCCCACCCGTCCTCAGGCATACAGGGGATTGTTTGCCCCATCCCCAGGCAACAGGGCATTGTTTGCCACCCTCCTCAGGTACAGGGGTTGTTTGCCCACCTCCCAGGCATACAGGGCTTGTTTGCCCCAAATCCTCAGGGATACAGGGCATTTTTTGCCCCAGTCCTCAGCCCATACAGGGGATTGTTTGCCCACCGCCTCAGGCATACAGGCATTTTTTGCCCACCAATCCCCCCAGAAATACAGGGCATGTTTGCCCACCCGTTCAGGCATACGGGGCTTGTTTGCCACCCGTCCCCAGGCATCCCCCCGGGGGGTTGCGGGCCTTTTGTGGTCGGAGGGCTTGCGCGGTCCAGTGTCCCCTTTGGGTTTGCGGCAGGGGCACAAAATTGGGGGGATGGGTAGGTTTTTTTACATTTGTAGGCCCGAGAGGGGTAGGGGTTTTTATGGCCTAACGAAACGGGGTAAGAAGTTGATGCCCCCGGTGGGCTTCCCATGCGATAGCTAAGGGTGAGGGTCTGCTAAGAGTAACCCGCCTTTTTCCTTTTCTTGTTTTCTGCCTTCCTTTTTTATCCCCCTTTTCCCCCCAATTTTTTTTCCCCCCCCGGGGGGGGGGGGGGGGGGGGGGGGGGGGGGGGGGGCTCCCCCCCGGGGGCCCCCCAAAAAATTTGGGGGGTGAAAAACCCCCCCCAAAACAACACCCCCCCCCCCCACTAGCCCCCCCCATAAAAAAAGGGGGGGCCCCTGTTGCGGCCTCCCCGGCTGGAAGGGGCAAGACGGTTTTTGGGGCCCGGGGCCCCTTAGGGGATCCGGGGGTGGGAAGGGAGGTGAAAAACAAAAAACAAAAAAAAGGCTTTTTTAAAAAAACCCCCCAAAAAAAAGGAAGGGGACCCCCTTGGGGTTTTAAAACGGGTACTTAAGGGGTAAAAAAAAAGGGCGGTTTTTTCCCCTGGGTTGGGGGGTTAGGGCAGGCAAAAACCCCTTTTGTTGAGCCCTTTTTTATCAAAAGGGTTTTGGTTGGGTTTTCCTAGTCCCTAAAAAGGTAGGGAATTTGTTTTTTTCTGGCCAGGAAAACAATTGAAAGGTTTAACCCCCCCAAAAAAAAAAAAAAAAAGGGAGGGGCAGGGGGATCCCCTAATTTCAAAAGGGGATTTTCAGGACAGGGGTTCGGACAAAATAAAAAGAAAGGGCCCCCGGGTTTCGGGGTCCGGGGGGTGGTGAAAGGCAGAGAAAAACCCCTTTTTCCCCCAACCTGGCCCCGTTTTTCCAAAGGGTTCCTGATGCGGTTGAATAGTCCTTTGGGGTTTTGGTTTCATTTGGCCCTTCAGAGACGCTTTTGGGCAAGGGGGGGTGGGGTCAAAAAGGGCCCCCTAAAATGGGGTTTTTCAAAAGGGGTAAATTTCCCCTTTTAGAAATGTCCTCTTTTGGGCAGAATCCACATCAAAAAAACCCCCAAAAATTACATTTTTTGGCCCCCAGGGTTTTGGGAAAGGGAAAAGTTTAAGTTGGCCAAAAAAACACTTACTCTCGTTTCTGCATTTTTGCTTTCTTTTTCCCAGCCCAAGGGGGTTAAACCTTGGGAAAGGGCCCCCCTTTAACCCAAAGTGCGCCCCGTTGGGGGTTTTCCCCCCCCAGAGCCCGCGAACCGCTGCTGGGCAGATCCGGGTTGCCCCCGAAACCCCACATGGGCGGGCAAGGGGTTTTCCCCTTTTGTAAGGGGTGGGAAAAACCTCCTTTTCCCCAAAACCAGAAAACTTCCTCCCTTTTTGGGGAATTCCCAAATCCAAAAAACACGCCTTAAAACAAAAAAATTCTTAAGGCGCAGAGTTGGGGGGAGTCCACCTCCCGCCCCCTTCCCAAAATCTTTTCCGGAAAACGGGGCAAAATTCCAACTTTGGGGCCATTTTGGGGCAGCTTAAAACCTTCCCTTGGTCCAAAACAAATTTTAAGGAGATTTTTCTTTTTGGTTTTAAATTTTTTTCCAAAACCCCCCAACCCAGTGGGGGCTGCGGGGGGTTGCCTTTGATGCAAAAGCACAAACTGCTTCGGAAAACCTTTTAAAAAACGAAATTTCCGGGCTCCAAAAAAACCCTCCTGCGGTGCCAAGGGAAAAGAAAAAAAGGGGTTTAAAAATTGGGGGTTAAAAAAAAATTCCACCAAAATTCCAAACCAAAGAAAACCCCCAAAAAATTTTTTTCCAAAACCCAATTTTAACGGGAAGTTCTTTTCCCCGCCGGCCAAAGGGGGGCCCCATCAGGGGGAACTTATTTAAAAATTTTTGGACCAACGGTTAAATAACCTGAAAATTTTCCCCCGTCGCACATGGATTCAAATTCCCCATTTTGGAATTTTGGTAAATTCTTTAGGCTCAGCCCCTGTGGAAGGCCAAAACTTCCCCGTATGGCTTTTCAGTCAAAATTTTAGCAAAAAAATCATTTTTCTGCTTTTTTTTTTAAAAAAAAAAAAAAAAAAAAAAAAAAAAAAAAAAAAAAAAAAAAAAATTTTTTTTTTTTTTTTTTTTTTTTTTTTTTTTTTTTTTTTTGGCAACAAGGGTGTCACAAATGAAACAAGTTGTGGCCTTGGAAGTTTGACATAATTCATGTCATTCATTGGTAACAGTGTTTAAACAATTCTTGAACGTGTTTTACATGAGCTAATTTTGTATTTTACATATTAATTTGCTCGGAACACTCCCGATAAAAAGAATGGACTGGATAGGTTTGTGTGAAGCTGTTATTAAGAAAAGGTTTAGATCAAAGATAGAAAATAACGTCACAGTTTCTGGGAAAAGTCTGAACAGAAGACGACTACACGACGCACTCGCACGCACGCTCGCACGCACACACACACAAACACACACACACACACACACACACACACAGAGGAGGTGAATGCAACCAAGCCCTAAAGCTACTTTACTTCTCACTGTCATGCTAACAAACAAAATATACAATTAGACTGAACACATATACAAAATTGTGCATGCCTACCTTGTTTGCTGTCTCCAAAATCCACACAAGGATGAATCATCCACAGTAAGAACAACTGTCTACATTTGTCACAGTTCACGGTTTATTCACAAAAGGGGAGTGGGGGTGGGGTGGGAGAGAGACTGTTCACTGTATCATTCACAAAAGGAAAAAAATCTGTTCATTGTATCCTACTTCAGTTCACTGCTTGGTCCACAATGGGAAGAAACTGTTCACCGATTTTCCACAGCAGAAAAAAGAATTGTCCGCATTGATATAGTTCATTGATTTATCCACAATAGAGAAAGTAAATATAGCATATATATTTCACTGATTTGATTCCACATTAACAAAAAAGCGCACCTATTGTTCAGAATGAAAAGAGACATCGGCGCACTGTCAAATTCACTCAAATGAAATTTTACAGATCTTCGGATTCTATGTCCTTCTCGGTAATGTCTGGTTCTGCAAGCCTGTTGGAGCCGTGCTGGGCAGCCGTTGGTAGAACTGGTGGTGTCGCTGTGGCACAACCCCTAGCTGGCAGAGGTCCAGGTGGTCTTTCTTCTTCGCTTCAGACAAAGGCAGACGATCCGTGTACCGCTGATGAAGGTCCTGCACATTGCTGACGGCTTGCTGGCGACCTCGACGATTGTTTCCGTGATCACCAGGCTCCGAAAACACTCTGTCATTCCGTATTGAAATACAGTGTGTCTTCTTCTTTTGTATACCTGAGCCACTTAATCTTCAGCCAGCTGATTTTGGCTCCTGTGATATCAGTCTTGGTATTCCTCATTGTCTGTGAAGCAAGATGTTTTAAGTCAGAAAGTCAGCATATTCAAGGGGAACGACGGTGTATGGGGAATTTGATCTTGCCAGCGGCATCACATCATTAGCAGCATTGTTCCAGAATCCTGATCTTCGCATTTCTTCAAGTGATGTTTTTGCAAACTTCAAAAGATCATTCTCACTGTTCACCTTTCATCAAGGTGAAAAAAGCCAAGGTAGGCATGCAGGTTGTCTTCAATATGTTGGCACAGAGAGGCACGGAGCGCGGTTGCAGTGTGGTTGTCCAGATGAATGGAGGCAGCTTTAAAAAAGCAATTTCCATCAGGTACACAGGTCTTCTCTCCATGCCATTGGCCAAGAGAGACTATCCAGACGTTTGGTGTGAATCCGGACAGCCAGGTCATGAAGGGTTTCTTCTCTGTGGTTTTCAGTAATTGCAGTGGCAAGTGGATCTCCCACTGAAACATTAAAAGATATGCTTTTTATGAAGCGTTTTAGTTAAGACAGACTTTTAATTCTGTTTGATCAGCTTCTGACAGACCTGCTTTCATTCAAACTCATTCATGTATACACAGTGACCTGGACTCTTTCCAACTGTTTTTATGATATACAATATAATTATAATTATATATATAGTGTGGCTAGGAAAAATAATATATATTACATATATGTATAGGGGAGGCGGTTGGCCCAATCGGTAAGATGCAAGATCGTGATCTTGTGGTCCCTGGTTCGAGTCCGGTTGAGCCGTCCGTTTATTAGCGGGAGTTACCATTTGTTCTGACTCTCCTCTCCCCAAGTCCTTCAGGTGAGACTATAACAGAGTCCCGTGTGCATATGCATGCAGAAGATCAAATGCACACGTTGAAAATCCCGTAATCATGTCAGTGTTTGGTGGGTTGCACAAACATGAAAATGCCCAGCATGCACCGAGGCTTTACCAGCACATTGGGATATGAAGTCGATGAAGCATTAGCTAAAATAGCAGATGTGGTGTGGCGTATATGGGATATTCTGCACGCATTGACACTGCCTCGGGAAACAACTGAAACTGTAACAATATAGTATACACGATACTATATTTGCGTAGACAAAACTTGCTCAATAAGATTCAAATTATGGCTTTACTCCCACCTCAGCTCTCTCCTGCTACAAAGTCTGTCATCACAAACAACACTGAGGTAATGATCGATACTGAGAAGTTCCACGAGAAGACGCTGGCTCATGCTGGTCAAGAAGTAAGCAGGTCTCCTCATCAATTTCAAGATCTGAGCAACTGTCGTCAGTCATGATGCCTGAATGGGAGAACAAAGAAATAATTAACGCACCAGTTAAATCATGTATCACCGTCTTCAGAACATCTTTTCTTCAAACGGTGTTTTGCTATTTATTTCAGCTACTGATTTACCAATATGGATGAGCAGCAAAGCCAACTGTACAAGGGGAAAAAACAATGAGGCTACATATATTTCTTTATTCACAATATTTATTTCATATATTTACAAGAAAGCTTTTGTGCATCTTTGAAAATGTGTTCAATTAATAAACTTTTGTAAACAAATTAACTGCATGTACAAAATATTAAGGAAAATGTATTGTGAAAAAGGAAACAAATAGACAGTACATTAATTTTGTTTCTTATTATTGAGAGAAGAGGGAGAGAGGAAAAAACACAAAAACAAGAGGGGGGGGGGGAGAGAAGAGAGAGAGAGAGGAGAGAGAGGAGAGAGAGAGAGAGAGAGAGAGGAGAGAGAGGAGAAGAGAGAGAGAGAGTCGTAACATGGTTAGGGATAAAACATGTTAGGCATAGCCTATTCTGCCAATATGAGCCCTGAAAAAACAAAAACAAAAAACAAAAACAACAAGAGAGAGAGAGAGAGAGACAGACGACAGACAGACAGACAGACAGAGACTTACTGATTTAATACGACGTCAGTGGAGTTGGAAGCAGAAGCAAAAAACTGCCAATGAAGTTTCCTGAATGCAGTGTGAGTGAAAGTGTGAACGGTAAAAGCCGGATGTGCTGGTATATAACCACTTGTTTACACCAGCATCTCTCCAGACGTTCCCCTTATCTGTGGGAAACAAGCCTCTGACCCCGCTGACCCTCCTTGGCGAATTCTGCCATTCCCGGTGCCTGATTTTCCCCACCAGAAGTGACCTGCAGGGCGGTGTAATCTAATAGCCCAACCTTTCTCTTTCACTTGCAGGAATTTCCTCAGCCAACAACTGATAACTGCTAGCATAAACAAGTTTGGCCTGAGAGTGGTGATTCCCCTTTCTACCATTCCTTCTTGGGGCCACAGTCTCTGACTGCTAGCTGTTCATTTGTGGCATGCAGAATCTGGTTGGATGTGGACAGGGCAACAACTGTTTCTTTGCTATAAACCAAAAAACTAATGAATGTTTCATAACCATGTTTCAGCATGTTAAACAGACTGTATTAATACACTAAAAATATGAAAAAGTCAAAACACAATGTTTTCGAGATAAACAGTTGTGGCTCTAATGCATCGCCTTCTCCTACACAAAACTTTGTTGTATAGTCCTGTCACTCTGTCTACCTCCCTTCAGGCTGTAGCTGCGAGAGTCACTCTCCACAAGACTGTGACAATCTGTTCCTTTATCTTCCACCTTCTGTCCCAGTTTGTCGTCAGGACCTTGTCAGTCTGTTAGGGGAACTTCCTCGACCTTTTTTGCTGTGGGTGACTTTAACGGTCACAACCCTCTTTGGGGTAGTGCCGGTACGTCATCCAGAGGTCTGCTGATTGAGGATGTCCTTTCAGACTTGGATTTGTGTTGTCTGAATGACGGATCTGCAACTTATCTCCACTCTTCCTCAGGTCACTTTCATGTTTAGATTTGTCGGTTTGTGACCCTCGCTGGTCCGGACTATGAGTGGTCTGTCCATGACGTTCTGCATGGAAGTGACCATTTCCCTGTCTTCTACAACCTGTAATAACTGAACGTCTCTGTCTCTCAGCATCTAAATTATAAGAAAGCAAACTGGGATCTATTTGCAGCCACTGTTTCTATGGAGTTCCAGGACACTGATTTTTTTCAGAGTCCGGACCCAGCTGAATCACTGACTAACACTATGATCAAATGTGCTAAAGCCTGTATTCCAGTGTCTTCCGATAAACTTCAAATGCCAAAAAACACCCTGGTTCGATCAGATGCCAACAAATTTCCAAAGTTAGATAACGGGCTCGCGTCAGGTATACCAACGACCTTCGGGGTCCAACGCTCGAGCCCATCAGAAACTCCGTGCTAAATAAGACACACTTTTAAAATCAGTAAACGTCGGGCCTGGAGAAGCTTCTGCTCCAGGCTGACATCAAAAACTTCCAAGGAAAAAAGTGTGGAACATCATTAAGAAAATCAAGGGAAAGAACACCTGTCCCATGGAACCATCTCAAGTTTTCGGATTCTTTAATAAAAGGAAGAAAGAGTTGCTATCTGTTGCTTCAACCATGAAAAGAATTCCTCCTCTTCTAATAAATCAGCCACTTCTGTCAAAAAAAAACCTAAAAGAAAATCCCCGAAACTTTTCATCCGAAACTGGGGGGCTACAATTTCCTTTAAACTTTAAGGGCTGAAATCTGTTAACCCTTTTGCAGCGTTTCCCTCTCCGGTTAGATGAAACATATCAACTTTTGAAACACTTCGCAGAAGGTCTGAAATACTGCAAAAGTAAAAAACCATTGTGGACTTCGGGTTTCTTTCACCCTTTTGGGGGAAAAGCCCTCATTTTTCCCCATCCCCAACCGGAAAAGCTTTTAACCCTTCAAACTCCGCCCATAGTTTTGCCCAGCTTGTCGAAAAATGAGGAGAAAAGGTCAATGGGGCTATGGGGAAAACTCAAACCCGATGGCCTTTTGGCGAAAAAACGTGTGGTTTCCGAAAACATCGGTCACAGTTGCCATTTATTCGCTGGATACACTTGGAAGCCTTTTTGAAAAAAAAAAAACAGCAGTGGCAAATTTTTTGACTTGGGGAAGGCCTACGAACCCCGGAAGTCGGGGTTTCTGATCTCCACGATTGGGTTTTCGAGGTCATCTTCCCCTTTTTATTAAAAAATTTTTGGGAGCACGTTTTAGGTCCGGGGGGCCCACCCCTCGGGTCCACGAGCAGGAGTTGGGTGTTCCAAGGGGAGCATACTGTCTCCTGCCCCCTTTAGTATTTTAAAAAAAACAAAAATTGTGAAAAACATTGCAGGGTTCGATGCCATTGTTTGGATGTTTTGCTGTCTACGCAAGGAAGCCCTTTCCCCCAGGTCCAGCGCAGGCTCCAGCTTTGCGTAGATAAAATCCATCGGTGGGGGATTTTAAAACTTTCACCTTTTCTCCAAAAAAAGGGATGTATTTTACTCCGAATTTTCCGTCAAATTTTTTTAATCCCGAACTTTAAGAGGGAAAACTCCCCTTCCAGCTGTTAAAAAAGGCCAAATTTCTGGGAGTCATTTTTTGACCAAAAAATTAACTTTTCACCATATTAAAACCTCAAAAAATCTTGCCAGAAAGAAAGAATATTTGCGGGTCTAGCGCCATGACGGGGCGTGATAAGAAAACTTTTGCTGCACCTCTACGAGCCTTTTGGGCCCCTTTCCCAAATGGACTACGGGTGGTGCTTTCGGCCCCCAAGACCCTTTCCTCAAACTCTTGGACCCTATCCCCCATAAGGGCTTCGTTCTGTTTGGGCGTCCCCCCAAACCCTGTGTACAGCCGTACGCAGAGGGGGTGAACCCATTTCCCCAAACCGCGGTTAAAAATGG
>JAFLJL010001173.1:0-39914 GCA_018398815.1 Conus ventricosus | reverse complement strand
TGTCTCGTTTGACGAGAGTCCATGATAAGACTGGATCTATCAGATAATGAACAAAATTGAAAACAGTCTTTTTTTCAGTTTTGGATGTTCATGTGCTTTTTTTTTTTGTTTTGTTTTTTCTGCCATTCTTGCTGACTCCAAATCTTACCCCTTTCACGACCCAGCCGTCCGCCGGTTTGCTGCAGCGTGGCACGGCAGTCCACAAGGGCGTCAAAGTCAGGTTGTAAGAGCACCCCCAAGAGCACTGCACTGCTCCCAAATCACTCGGTGGTGTTCAGTGGCGCTGTTTATCCAACATAGGCAGGACACCACCTACTAAGCCCCTACTGACGACAATGATTGCTTAGTCGCGGAGCCAGCGAGCGGAGGTCCATGGAAGTCAGGAGGAAGGGTGTGCATGGTTTGGCCGTCAGGTGTCTGCTGATCACGCGGTCTTCTCTTTGACAGGCAGGAGGTGCTGCAGATAAGGATGGAGGAGGTGGTGGGTGGTGGCTGTGTGTGTGTGGTGGGCTGTGTGTGTGTGTGTGTGTGTGTGTGTGTGTGTTTTGTGTGTGTGTGTGGTGACTGTGTGTATGGTGGCTGTGTGTGTGTGGTGGCCGTGGTGTGTGTGGTGGCCATGTGTGTGTGGTGGCGTGTGTGGTGGCTGTGTGTGTGGTGGCTGTGTGTGTATGGTGGCTGTGTGTGTGTGTGGTGGCCCGTGTGTGTGTGGTGGCTGTGTGTGTGTGGTGGCTGTTTGTGTGTGGTGGCTGTGCATGTGGTGTGTGTGTGTGTGGTGTGTGTGTGTGTGTGGGTGTGTGGTGTGTGTGTGTGGGGGGGGGGGGGGGGTGTGTGTGTGGGTGTGTGTGTGTGTGTGGGAGGTGGAGTGTGTGTGTGTGTGGTGGGTGTGTGTGTGTGGTGGGTGTGCGTGGGGGGTGGTGTGTGTGTGTGGTGTGTGTGTGTGTGTGTGGGTGTGTGTGTGTGTGTGGGTGTGTGTGTGGGGTGTGTGTGGGGGTGTTTGTGTGTGTGTGTGTGTGTGTGTGTGTGTGTGTGTGGGGGGGGGGGGGGGGGTGAGTGTGTGTGTGTGTGTGGGTGTGTGTCTCGGATCCCTCTTTGAGCCTCAAGATAACTTTTGTTTATTGAAAAAGGATTGGGTGGGATGCGAATGCACGCATACTTAACATATACCTTTTTCAAACACACAAAACACACACACACGCGCACAGGCACACATGTTTTGCACACATGCATGCACACACATGCACACACTTCATGCACACTCACACTCACTCTCATGCACACACGCGCGCGCACGCACGTACGCACTCACGCACACACACCAGGGGCTCGTGGTAGAAGCCAGCTCTGAAGAAAAAAAAAAAAAAAAAGCAAAAGGCATTAATTAAGCACAGTACCGGGTGGTTTTGCCACAGAAGAAGAACATAAAGGACAGAGACAGAGAGGGAAAGAATCCAGACTGACTTAAGTGCATCGAGTGTGTTGTCCGGAGGCAAAGTGACAAAGTGTATGGCAGTTAAAGGAGGGAGGAATGACATTACTGCAATGGCAAATCAAACAGCAGATAAGCAAAATAAAGACAGGGTTTGAGCCCCCCCCTCCCCCCTCCCCATCAAAAGCATGAATTAAACACAAGATGGAGGGGTTTCAAAGTGAGGTGACTGCAGGCAGACATGGAAGCAGAACGGTTCTAACAATACGGGGTGGTTCAGGCACAGAAGAAGAGCGAAAGGACAGAGAGACGGAGAGTGAAGGTATGAAACTCTGACTCTAGCTGAAAAGATCATTGAGAACTTACCATTATTTCTGACAAATATTTTCATTCTTTCTACCTTTCTCTCTCTCAGCCTCCCTCTCTCTTTCTCTCTCTCTCTTTCCCTCTCACTGTCCCTCTCTCTCTCGTTTTTCCAAATAATCTACTGATTATGCCTGTAACTACAGGTAGTTGCTGGGTAAAAACGAAACAAGATGCAAGCATATAAACGTACTCCCAGTTTAACTTGAATAAGCATGTTAAAAAAAAAAATTGTCACAATCAAACATGCGTCATAATATAAAAAACAACAACAACAAACAAAAAAAAAACACGTCTCAGTCAAACATGCATCATAATGTATTTCGTCACTGGCCAAGTATTTTTGAGATATTCCACTATAAAGAAGAAAAACTGTTTTTGGGCCGTTATGGCTGTTAGTAACGGCTATTCTGGTACAATGAAACATCGGGCATCATCCGTTGACTCATAAGGAACATACCTACAAATTTTCAGAAAGATCAGCCGAGAAGTTTTGCCTGGAGTGAGTGGAGCACATTTTGACCACGGACACACACACACACAACACACACCACACACACACACACACCAACAGAGCATTTCTTCGTTCCCATTGTAAAGTGCTCCCTGTTCTTTAAGAACTGGAAGAACAAGGAGGGAAGCAACAAAAGAGGCATGAGAATACCCTGCTTCTTGCTGTATGCTGTCTGTTTTATTTCGGATTGTGACTAGTGGCTTGGGGAGCAAGGGAAAAAAAAAAAGGAAATGTCTCACTTGGCTGCAGGGGTGACACTGGTAGCCTATTTCAAGCAGAACAGTCTGGTTGACCTTATAGACACGTGGAGCTTGAAAGATGGCGCCTTTACAGAGTCCTGTCACACGCTGTGAGGAAATGCGTCAGGAACATTAGAGGAAAATGTCGTGCGCTCCATCCTCTGGCTCCCAGAGTTGCTGTGGATATTTGCAAAGAGTTCTCGAGCTCCCATGTTTGGATTTTGATGCACATGAACATGGCGCTCAGTCCACCACAGCACAGGGATATGACCATCATGGCACAGGACGCAGATTTGATGGTGATTGTATGAGAAGAATAAGAGCGTGACAGTCAAGAAGAGAAATCAGGTGCAACAGTCAAAAAGAGAAATCAGGTGCAACAGTCACTGTTCAAGACACAAACATGACAGTCACTGCGTAAGACACAAACATGACAATCGCTGCATAAGACACGAACGTGACAATCACTGCATAAGACACAAACATGACAGTCACTGCGTAAGACACAAAATGACAATCGCTGCATAAGACACGGACGTGACAATCACTGCATAAGACACAAACATGACAATCACTGCATAAGACCACGGACGTGACAATCACTGCTCAAGACACAAACATGACAGTCACTGCATAAGACACAAACATGACAATCACTGCATGAGACACAGACATGACAATCACTGCATAAGACACAAACATGACAATCACTGCATCAGACACAGTCGTGACAATCACTGCCAAAGACACAGACACGGCAATCACCACATAAGACACAGACTTGACAATCACCACATAAGACAGACATGACAATCACGCATCAGACACAAACATGACAGTCACCACATAAGACACAGACTGACAGTTCACCAGATAAGACACAGGCATGACAGTCACCACATAAGACACAGACATGACAGTCACCATATAAGACACAGACATGACAATCACCGCATCAGACACAAACATGACAGTCACCACATGACACAGACATGGGCAGTCCCACATAAGACACAGACATGACAATCACCGCATCAGACACAAATCGTGACAGTCGCCGCATCAGACACAGACATGACAGTCACCGCATAAGACACAGACATGACAATCGCAACATCAGACACAAACGTGACAGTCACCGCATAAGACACATGACAGTCACCGCATAAGACACAGACACAACATCACTATGTAGCAAGACAGCAGAATGACTGTCATCGTCAGAGACATGCCAGTCATCGATACAGACATGACACTACACAAGCAGACAGAGACGCGGCTGTCGTACACAAGGCCTTGAACCGACGGTCTCAGTACGGCATGTCAAGGGGACCCAACAGTCGTTGCATAAGGTGACACAGACCAGAGAATAGCCGGGTTTGGAGGGAACTTGGGAAGTGGCAAAAAGGGGGACAACAACCACGCTTCAGAAGATTTGAGCCCTTAAGGAAAACTCTGAAAAGGTGTCCGCAATAAGAACATCACGCACCGCGGCAGATTGGTGCTTTGTGAAAGTGAAGCCTCCGGAATGGAGTGGATTGTGAATGCAGTGTCAGAACAGGATGTAATTCGAGGAGATGAAAAAAAGCATGGTGAGCTTTTTGTACTCCCAGTTCTTAAAGAACAGGGAGTACTTTAGAATGGGAACGAAGAAATGCTGTCTGTCTGTGCGTGTTGGTTGGTTGGTGGTTTAATTTTACGTCTTTTCATCCGGCAGATGATATTAGACGGAAAAAAAAAAGGGTGGGGTGGGGGGGGAGGAACAACAACAACAACAACCCCCCCCAAAAAAAAAACAAACAAAAAAACCCCACTTAAGTCATTTCAACACATACATCTGCATACACTTATGAAAAAGAAAACAGCATATCAGTTAAGGACCCTCATAATAGTCTAGCTACATCAGAACTGGCTAAAGTGGCGGCAAACTCAATTATGCATGAGTCAGACAGAACTTGACTCTCATTTTCATATTTGTCATGATTGATACCTTTCGCCTTATACATTTTAGTTAAAATTGGACAATCTAATAGAAGGTGATGCACAGAGATGAATTTTCCACAGACACACACAACTTCAGGAGAAAATTTGGTCTTCCATGTGTTCAGCCTTAATTTTGTGATAATCTTAGCAAGATGGTGTGAGCAGCTAGGCAGTGTGAGCTTTTTTCACAGAAAAAGGTTTTGTAAACGTAGTGTTCCAGGTTGAATAGTATTTCACACTTGGAAGGATGTAATGGCAAATTTATCACACATTCTGAACAGTTTTGTGCACCAAGTTTAGCTAGATTATCTGCTATTTCATTCCCTCTGAGACCACAATGTGAAGGAATCGAACAGAAGTCTACAATTATACCCTGAGACATAATACAGTGCATCAGGTACCTTATTTCATATAATAAATCTTTTCTGGCCTTACAATCCCAAGTTTGCAGTGCTTGCAAAACAGACTTGGAATCAACACAAAACAGCACACTAAAAAAGGATATTGGAGTACTATATACACAAAATAAAGCCATCAGTATAGCATACAGTTCTGCAGTGAATATTGAAAATCCCTTTCCGAGGTGAAAATGTTTTCCTATATTCAGACTTGGAATAACGAAACCAGAAACCGCTGTCAGCTGTGTCCATAACTGAACCATCAGTATAGATTTTAAGGTGATTAGGATATGAATTTTCTAGGTGTTCTTTCACATCGTTCACTAGAATGTTCATATTTTCTTTTTTCTTTGAGACCGTATACTCATAATCAAAATTTCCACTCAAGTGTTCCCAAGGAGGCATCATTGGAACCGTGGGGAACTCTGGAATCGATGTTAAATCTACATTACACTTAGACATAAGTTCAGTGGTATAATTCATTATTGGCTGAATATATGAAATTTCCTTGGGTCTACTTGGAAAATCTTTATTCGAATTTACAAAAATATCATCAGTAACTGAATTTTTACTGACAAGCTTCGAATCACATATTTGGCTACTTCTAGACATCTTTGCTCCGATAAAGATAAGATATTCGCCGCTTTGTAGCTCTTGTATGTATTTGTTTGTACAGGAACTCCTAAACCTAATTTAATAGCTTTACTGTCAATACTTTGTAACTTTTTAAAAAGATACTTTGGCGCTGAAAAGTAAACTTCTTGTCCATACTTTAACTTGGAGCGGACAAGAGCCAAAGACAGATGCAAAAGGGTTTTAGTATTTTGACCCAAGGTTGGCAATTAACAATTTTAAGAAAATTTAGTCTAGTTCTAGCTTTAGATAACAATTTTTCTATGTGCATTTTCCAGCTTAGTTTTGGTGTTAAAAGGACTCCCAAAAAATTGACTGATTTCTGATATTGCAACAAAGTGCCATCTATATTCAAGGATGGGAGTACAGGCGGATTTTCTCCATTGTTAAACAACATTAAACAGGTTTTTTCACCAGATAATTCTAGCCCATTTTCTTTTATATATGCCGATAAATTGTCCAATTCATATTGATATGACTTCTGCACATGATTAATTGACCTCTTCTTTGTATGTTTTCTTAAACTAGTATGCATCCATATTGCGATGTCATCAGCATATTGAATTACATGGATATTTTTGGACAGCGCAGATTAGGAAGATCATAAAGGAGAACTGAAAACAAAATTGGGGCAATAATTGATCCTTGGGGGATACCCATATTGATGTCCCTGAAGGAAGAATACATCTTACCAATTCTTGTACATATATGCCTGTCCATTAAGAAACCTTTTATGTAAGAATACATGTTGCCTGAAATACCAATCTTTTTTAATTTGTAAAGCAACCTAGCATGCCAAACACTGTCGTAGGCTTTTTTAACATAAAAAAAATGTAGCCATCGTACTTTTTCTGTGGGCAAACTGTTTTTTTATTTGATTTGTAAGTTTTACAAGATGGTCTGCAGTGCATCGACCCTTTCTAAAACCAGCCTGCTGGACTGGAAGCAAATAGTTCTTTTCACAATAGTACATCAGACGCTTCAATACAATTTTTTCCAGAAGTTTCCCGACATGAGAAGACAAAGAGATTGGTCTATAACTGCTTACAGAAGTATTTATCTTGCCTTCTTTCAGAACTGGTATGACCACCGAACTCTTCCAAATTTTAGGGAGAGCGCCATTATTCCAACATTTTTGGAACAACGAGAGTAGTACATGTTTCCAGGAAGACGGCAGATAACATAGCATCTGATAAGAAATGCCATCTAGACCAACTGCTGAGTTCTGAGATGAGACTGATGATAAAGCTTCTGACAATTCTGAGACCTGGATAGGAGAATTCAAAAAATGATCTGCAACTGGATCAGGATCCCAATAGTCCTCTTTTTGTTCCTCTTTCAATCTATATTGCTCATTTTCTGTCTGTGTGTGTGTCTGTGTGTCTGTGTGTGTGTCTGTGTTCCACTCGCTCCAGACAAAACTACTGGGCCGATCTTTCTGAAAATTTGTAGGTATGTTCACTATGGGTCAAGGATGATGCCCGATGTTTTAGTTTACCGTTACAGCCGTTACTAACGGCTGTAACGCTATTTCTTCTTTATGGAATATATCAGAAAGTACTTGGCTGATATTTGTGAAAATTAGCAGGTATGTTCATTATGGGTCACGGATGATGTCCGATGTTTTAGTTTACCCCGTTACTAACGGCTGTAACGGCCTGTAACGCTTTTTCTTCTTTATGGAATGTTCATTATATTCATTATGGGTCACGAATAATGCCCGATGTTTTAGTTAAACGTTATAGCCGTTACTAACGGCTGTAACGGCATGTAACGGTTTTTCTTCTTTATAGAATATCTCAGAAAGTACTTAGACGATCTTTCTGAAATTTGTAGGTATGTTCATTATGTGTCTCGGATGATGCCCGATGTTTTAGTTTACCGTTACATCCGTTACTAACAGCCGTTACTAACGGCTGTAACGGTTTTTCTTCTCCATGGAATATCTCAGAAAGTATTTGGCCGATCTTTGTGAAAATTAGCAGGTATGTTCATTATGGGTCTAGGATGATGCCCGATGTTTTAGTTTACCCCGTTATAGCCGTTACTAACGGCTGTAACGGCCTGTAATGGTTTTCTTCTTTATGGAATATCTCAGAAAGCACTTGGCCGATCTTTCTGAAAATTTGTAGATATGTTCATTAGGGGTTTCACAAATAATGCCCGATGTTTTAGTTGACCATATATACCGTTACTAACGGCGGTAATGGCCTGTAACGGTTTTTTTTCTTCATGGAATATCTCAGAAAGTACTTGGCTGATCTTTGTTAACATTAGCAGATATGTTCATTATGGGTCACGAATAATGCCCGATATTTTAGTTTACCGTTATAGGCGTTACTAACGGCTGTAACGGCCTGTAACATTTTTTTTCTTTATGGAATATCTCAGAAAGTGCTTGGCTGATCTTTGTGAACATTAGCAAGCATGTTCACTATGGGTCACGGATGATGCCCGATGTTTTAGTTTACCCCGTTATAGCCGTTACTAACGGCTATAACAGCCTGTAACGGTTTTTCTTCTTTATGGAATATCTCAAAAAGTACTTGGCCAATCTTTCTGAAAATTTGTAGGTATGTTCATTATGGGTCACGAATAATACCTGATGTTTTAGTTTACTGTTATAGCCGTTACTAACGGCTGTAACGGTTGTTCTTCTTTATAGAATATCTCAGAAAGCACTTGGCCGATCTTTTGAAAATTTGTAGGTATGTTCATTATGGGTCACGGATGATGCCCAGTGTTTTAGTTTACCATTACAGCCGTTGCTGACGGCAGTAACGGCCTGTAACGCTTTTTCTTTTCTATGGAATATCTCAGAAAGTACTTGGCTGATCTTTGTGAAATTAGCAGGTATGTTCATTATGGATCACGAATGATGCCCGATGTTTTAGTTTACCCCTTTATAGCCGTTACTAACGGCTGTAATGGCCTGTAACGGTTTTTCTTCTTTATAGAATATCTCAGAAAGCACTTGACCGATCTTTCTGAAAATTTGTAGGTATGTTCAATAGGGGTCACAAATAATGCCCGATATTTCAGTTTTCCGTTATACCGTTACTGACGGCTGTAACGGCCTGTAACGCTTTTTCTTCTTCATGGAATATCTCCGAAAGTACTTTGCCGATCTTTGTGAACATTAGCAGGTGTGTTCATTATGGGTCACGAATAATGCCCAATGTTTTAGTTTACCGTTATAGCGTTACTAACGGCTGTAACGGCCTGTAATGGTTTTTCTTCTTTATGGAATATATCAGAAAGTACGTGGCCGATATTTCTGAAAATTGTAGGTATGTTCATTATAGGTCACGGATGATGCCCGATGTTTAAGTTTACCGTTATAGCCGTTACTAACGGCCCATAATGGTTTTCTTCTTTATGGGAAATCTCAGAGTTCTTGGCCGATCTTTCTGAAAATTTGTAAGTATGTTCATTTTGGGTCACAGACGATGGCCGATGTTTACCAGAATAGCCATTACTAACGGTTACACCAGCCCAAGACGATTTTCCTCTTTATGGAATATCTCACGCGTATTCAGGATAAACTGGAGGTACGTTTATATGCTTTTGCATCTTGTTTGTTTGTTTGTACTGGCAGTTCTTAAGGAACAGGGAGTACTTTAGAATGGGAACGAAGAAATGCTGTCTGTGTGTCTGTCTGTCTGTCTGTGTGTGTGTGTCTGTGTGTCCGTGGTCAAAATGTGTTCCACTCGCTCCAGACAAACCTACTGGGCCGATCTTTCTGAAAATTTGTAGGTATGTTCACTATGGGTCAAGGATGATGCCCGATGTTTTAGT
The DNA here is from genome assembly GCA_018398815.1 of Conus ventricosus. Classification (NCBI taxonomy): domain Eukaryota; kingdom Metazoa; phylum Mollusca; class Gastropoda; order Neogastropoda; family Conidae; genus Conus; species Conus ventricosus. The sequence goes on along the minus strand of JAFLJL010001173.1, from coordinate 30,560 downwards.
TTACCGTTACAGCCGTTGCTAACGGCTGTAACGGCCTGTAACGCTTTTTCTTCTCCATGGAATATCTCAGAAAGTACTTGGCTGATCTTTGTGAAAATTAGCAGGTATGTTCATTATGGGTCACGGATGATGTCCGATATTTTAGTTTACCCCGTTACAGCCGTTACTAACGGCTGTAACGGCCTGTAACGGTTTTTCTTCTTTATGGAATATCTCAAAAAGTACTTGGCAGATCTTTCTGACAATTTTTTTGTTTTTGTTTTGGGGTGTGATCTTTGAATTTCTGAAAGAGATTAACATTTTTTTTTATTTTTTTTTACCCCTTGAAAAGAAGGTTCTTTTTCAGTTTCAGAATTTTAATTATCCCAAAAACAACAATAAAATTGCAAGTGAAAAGGCATTTACATCAAAGTCAGTGCCAATTATCAACATACATAGGACATACCCTTCAGCTACTACAAGTATATTGTAGTGTAAACAAAATGCAAAAATGTATTTGAAATGCATTGGGGAAAAAAAAAAAAGCATCGAATCAGCAAATATTTTTAGAAAAAATCAAAAAAGAAATCAAAAAAACGAACAAGAAGGAAAAATAAAGGGGAAGTACCAATTTAAATTATATATACAAAATTACATGCACATACATACTATACATACATACCACACATACTATATATACAACCATATATATCACATATATACACACACACGCACATATATAATTATATAATATATATTATTATTATATATATAATATATAATATATATTACATAAAAAATACATACATAATATATTAATACATACAAAATATAACAACACAAAACCACCATATAACTACATATACTAATTTTAAACGAGGCGACGCGCTCGCACCCCAAAATACTCAACGAAAAAAATTCGCGATATAAATAAAGTTGATATGTAAACAGAGATAAAAGGACATAGTACTTCAATTTAATCTTTTCTTTCTAGGAACTTTCATTTCACTTTTCGTTGAAAAATCGGACGCTAAAAGACTAAAAGGGTGGTTTATCCTCGGGAATTTTAAATTTTTGTGTGTGTAATAGACGATATCCTGCTCCTTCGATCAGAAGAAAAAAAAGTAAAAGTGAAAAACTTTTTCTTAATCTGGGTTTTTATTTATTTATTTTTGTTGTTGTTGTTTTTTTGGGGGAATGCCCAGAAAACAAGGAAAAAATTTTTTTTGGTAAATGCGTATGGAACCCATTTTAGTTGGAATCGTTTTGTTTCATCTCTAAATCATGTGGTTTTTTCTTTTGTTTTTGATACGCAGTTCTTTCAAAAAGCATTTTGTTTGGCTTTGTTTTCTTTTGCATTTGTATACATAAAATTTTTTCCTAACAAAATAATAAGGTCAAAATTCATCAGTTTTTTTGTTGTTTCTGGCCAAAGAGGAACGTTCAATTTTTAAATGAAAAGGTTTTTCGGTTCCCCATTTTTTTTTCATGACTTTCTTTTCGCCCCCCAAAAAAAACGAATTTTACAGGTAAATAAAATATGTTCTTTTGTATCTTTTCTTTCGGCAGAAATTACACAACACTGTCAGAAAAAGCGAATTTTCTTAAGCACTATTTGTCACCCAAATTTTAGCATATTTTGGGTTTGAAACCCCTTTTAATTTAACTTTTTTTTATTTTCCTTTTTTTTTTCAACACTACTTCCCCAAACATCGGTGTTTATGAAAGTCTTTTAAACCCCCATGAAAGGGTTGATATTTAATATTTCAAAAATTTTTTAAAGCAATTCATAGTACACCCTTTTACCCCTTGTACATTAACATCGATGTACAGCTTTTCTTTTTTTCGGTTGCATTTTCTTGAATCGGAATTTCTACTCCCTATATTTTTTTATTTTTATTGTATAAACTTGTGTATTCTAAAAAATTTGTTTTTGTTCCCACTTTTTGGGTAAATGATTAAAAGGCAGAAATTGCCGTTTTTTTCCAGTAAAACCCTTTATAATAATTATTTTGTGTCGATTTTTTGTAATGAAAAATCTTGTTGCAATCTGAATTTTCATTGTAGAATTGGGCTTGAGCAAGTTTTATGCCCTTCATTTAATTCTATTTTATTACAAAATTGACTGTTGCGCCGAAAAAATCTCTCCAGAAGCGTTGAACTAGTTTTACTAAAAAACGCGGTCCCAAATTTTTTGAATTGATTCTAATTTTGGGACATTGTGATAGCAACTTACCACCATTTTGGTTTTTTGGGTTAATATCTTCCCTTTTCCCATTGTTTCAAAGCCCTTTATATATTCTTCAATTTTTTGGGAAAACCCTAACCCCCATTTCATACGGGGCACTGATATTGCGTTTGATTTTTCCCTTTTATTTTCCCTACAAATCAAAAAAACTTTTCTGAATTTTCTTGTTTGAGTGTCTGGCGGGTTTGGAAGAAGTTATCCAAAAAAAGATAACTTTTAAAAGGGTTAAGGTTTTGTACCGCACTTCCCCGAGGTGTTTTGTTCTTTGTAGCCAAAATTTTAAAACTTTTTTTACTTCGAAAGTTTGTCTTTCCTTTTTATTTCACCCTGTTTGACAAATCATTAGAAAACCCCTGCCCCCCGTATTTAAAGTATGGGGGTTCCATTTTTTCGTTATGGTTTTAAATAAAATTTCTTTCGGGTTTTTCTTTACCAAGCCATAGTTTAGAGTCTTTTATAATTCAATTTAAACCCCAGATGGATCAAATCATCAAGTGTATCAAACAATTTTCTATGAAGCTGCACCTTCTAAAGACAGGTGGTGTCTCTGCAAAAACCCATTATCTTGAATTCGTATCTGCTATTTTTTTAAAACCCTTATATCAGTTTTCTCTTATTTTGCAAGCTAGTAATTCTACCATAAAACAAAAGTACGGAGAAATTGGGTTCCTGGCGACAGCCTCTTTGGATTTTAAAGCTTGTTGACATTTTACCATTTACAGTTACGTATGCCTTTATGTTCGTATAAAAGACTGAATCCAGTTACGGACAAATTCACTGAACCCATATGCTTTTAATACCTCATTCATATACGGCCAATTACTGTATCGAATGCTTTTTCGAAGTCAATCGAAACGAGTAACCAGGAAACTGATTTTCTTCAAGATAGTGTATCATGTCATAAATGTCCTAAGATTATCTCCAATATTACCTTCCAGGTACAAATCCTGTTTGATCTTCATTAATAAGTTTAGGCAAGACTGACTTGATTCTATTTGCAATGCACGATGATCCAATTTTGTAAACAACATTAAGTAACGTTATTGGCCTCCAGTTTTTTAGATATTCCTTTGGTTTATCTTGTTTCGGTAAGCATATAATGATGCCTTCCTTTTGTGTGATCGATAATTCTCCTTTCAATACCCTTCATTTAGTGAGCGTATGACGAAACAGCGCAACTGTTTCCAGAAGATTTTAAAAAATTAACTGTTATTCATCTGTTCCTGGACTTTTGTCGTTCTGCATATTTTTCAAAGCCCTTGATGCTTCCTCTGCAGTTATGTAACCTTCTAGATTTTCACCTTCTGGTTGCGTTAGTTTTGTTACTTTTGTAACGTAATTACTGATATTAATTCTGTCTTTCTCTTTGTTTGTATTGTTCTTCATAGAAATGTTTAGTTTCTTTCAGCAAGTCGTTAGTTTCTGACAGTACATCACCTTGCTTTGTGATTAGCTTTGTCATTTGTTTGCTAACAAAATGTCTTCTTTCCATGGAACAAAATATTTACTTATTTTCTCACCCCATGAAGCCCATCTTGCTTTTGATCTAATAATTATATCCTTCTGTTTTCTTTTTTCTGATTTCATTCAGCTAGTTCCTTTTGTTGCTTAGTAACTGTTTATCATTTTCACTAACACTTAAGTTATTTTCCAAAACTCCTCTCGGGGGTTGCAACCTTGCCGTGGTCGGAGGGCTTGCGTGGTCCAGTGATCTTTTAGGCTTTGCTGACGGGGGCATCAATACTCAGCTAGATGGTTAGTTGTTATGAACGCTTCTAGGCTGTATAGCCAAGTTGCTGACTGGCCAAGCATTACGGGTAGGAATTGATGCCCCTGGTAGGGTCTCCCATGTCAGAAAGGTTAGGAGTGAGGGCCCAGACAAATAGTAACCCACCTTTTTCTATTCTGTCTTCTTGTTTTCTGCCTTCCTTATTTGGCCCTTTTCTATCTTCGTCTCCCCTTCAAGTCTTCTTTTACACACTCCTTTTCTCTCTGTGGTCTCCTTAAGATCCGCCGCGTTTGCCGTGCGGTGCGACCTGTGTCGGAGGGGGATGAGATCCTGGTGATTGGAGGGCCAGCGCTATCAACACATCACTTTGGCTCGGACCTCTCCTAGACAGGGAGTACACCTTGGCCCGGGTGTACTAATCGGCTCCCCTTCTTGGGCTGGGTCAAAACAGGCATTTCTCCGGCTGGCCAAGATAACCCCTGTAGTGCTCAGCTCTCTGTTCCCGGGAGTTGGGCATGATCAGGGGGGATAGGGTTGGTAGGTTTTTGTCTGTTGTATATCTCTCCTGAAGCCTGGAAGGGGTCAAGACAGTGAGTCTTGGCCCTGGCCCTTAGTTGGACTCCAAGGTGGGTGGGTAAGGGAGGGATGAAATATAATAAATACACATGGCTTTTCAAAAAACTACCCCCCAAAAGGAAGAGGAAGGCGGCATCCCCTTTTTCAGAGGACTTTCAAACAGACAGTGATTCTGATACTGAGGTACGACAGAAGACAGGTTTCATGGGCTTCCTGGCTCGTGATGGAAGGGACAGAGCAGGAAAGACCCCTTTCATCTCTGAGCCCTTTTGCCATCCAAAAGGGCTTTCAAGGTCTAGCAGGTGACCCTCAGTCAGTCAAAAGGTTGAGGAATGGCTCATTTCTAATTCAATGTCGATCTAAAAAGCAATCTGAACAACTGTTGAGAGCAACAAAGATAGTGGACAGGGAGATCAGGGTGACTCCTCATAAACAGTTAAATTCGTCAAAAGGTGTGATTCGCTGCAGAGATCATCAGGGGTCTCAGAGGCAGAAATCAAGACGGAACTGGCGTCCCAAGGTGTGACGGAGGTGCGCAGGGTGACGGTAAAGAAAGGTTCAGAGAGAGTGGACACCAACACCCCTTTCTGACCTTCTGCAACCTGTGCTGCCTCCGGTCATCAAAGTCGGTTACCTAAATGTTCATGTTCAGCTCTATGTGCCATCCCCGTTAAGGTGTTTCAGATGCCAGAGGTTTGGCCATGTCAGAGACCGCTGTTCTGGGCAGGAGGTGTGCGGTATTGCTGCAAGGCAACCCATGATGGGCCGTGTAAAGATCCGGCACATTGTGCAAACTGCGGTGGCGACCATCCCTCCTCTTCCCGAAATTGTCCTCTGTGGATTCAGGAATCTGCAATACAAAGAGTTAAGACAGAAAAAAGATCTCCTTTTTTGAAGCCCGCAAGCAGGTTGTGGGCAGTCAGACGGCCACAGCATCTTTGTATGCTTCGGCCGTAAAGAAAATTTCCACTCGGTCAGTCTGCTGCCAGACTGATGAATTTATCTTTTCAAAGACACTGCAAGGAAGAACTGTCAGCTCTGGTGGAAGCAGGTCCACCACCTCCCAACCCACAGTGAATGCCCTGGTGGAGGCAAAAAATCCGCCACCCCTCAGACTGCCCAGCAGTCTACAACATCTGCTGCTGGGCAGATTAAAAAACCAGCACCCGCAACTCGAATTCCTCTGTCCAGTGCCCGTGCGGCAAGGGAGTTCTACCCAGTGTGGAGATGGTGGAGATGAGGAAGAAACCTCCACCATCTCCCAAATCCAGACCTCCACCATCTCCAAACTCCAGGCCTTTGTCACCTGCGGGCAAGTCTGCCAGCAGGTCCAAACACCACCACAGTCCAGTGAAACTAACTAATAAATTCGCTCCATTAGATGCGGACGTTGAAGAGGAGATGACCTGATTTCTCTCCTTTTCGCCTCTGCACCATGGATAGTACAATATTCCATTGGAATATCCGTGGTCTAAATTCCAACTTCGAGGAGCTGCAGCTTCTGTGTCAGTCTCTAAAACCTTCCGTCGTGGCTCTTCAGAAACTCAAATTCAAAGCCAGAAGACCTTTACTCTTTCTGGCTTTAATATTCTTCGAAACCTGCACAAACCATCCTCGTTGGGACTGTCGGGCGGTGTTGCCTTCTCCTACACAAAACTTTGTTGTATGTCCTGTCACTCTGTCTACCTCCTTCAGGCTGTGCTGCGAGAGTCACTCTCCACAAGACTGTGACAATCTGTTCCCTTTATCTCTCACCTTCTGTCCGGTTTGTCGTCAGGACCTTGTCAGTCTGATAGAAGAACTTCCTCGACCTTTTTTGCTGTTGGGTGACTTTAACGGTCACAATCCTCTTTGGGGTAGTGCGGTACGTCACCCAGAGGTCTGCTAATTGAGGATGTCCTTTCAGACTTGGATTTGTGTTGTCTGAATGACGGATCTGTAACTTATCTCCACTCTTCTCAGGTTCACTTTCGTGTTTAGATTTGTCGGTTTGTGACCCCTCGCTGGTCCTGGTACTATGAGTGGTCTGTCCATGACGATCTGCAACGGAAGTGACCATCTTCCCTGTCCTTCTACAACCTGTATTAACTGAACACGTCTCTGTCTCTCAACATCTCAATTATAAAAAAGCAAACTGGGATCTATTTGCAGCCACTATTTCAAAAGAATTCCAGGACACTGATTTTTTTCAGAGTCAGACCCAGCAGAATCTCTGACTAACACTATGATCAAATGTGCTAAAGCCTGTATTCCAGTGTCTTCCGATAAACTTCAAATGCCCAAAACACCCTGGTTCGATTCAGAATGCCAACAAATTTCAAAGTTAGAAAACGGGCTCAGCGTCAGGTATACCAACGACCTTCGGGTCCCAACGCTCGAGCCATCAGAAACTCCGTGCTAAAATCAAGACACACTTTTAAAATCGGTTAAACGTCGGTCCTGGAGAAGCTTCTGCTCCAGGCTGACATCAAAAACTTCTAAGAAAAAGTGTGGAACATCATTAAGAAAATCAAAGGGAAGAACACCTGTCCCACTGTGAACACCATCTCAAGTTTTCGGATTCTTTAATAACAGAAAAGAAGCAGTTGCTATATCTGCTTGCTTCAACCATTGAAAAGAATTCCTCCTCTTCTAATAAATCGGTCACTTTTGTCAAAAACAAAGCCCTAAAAGAAAAATCTCCTGCAACTTTTCATCCGACAACATGGAAGACTACAATCTTCCTTTTACATTAAACGAGCTGAAATCTGCCTTACTCTCTTGCAGCGATTCCTCCAGGTATAGATGACATACATTTATCAACTATTGAAACATCTTCTGCAAGAGGTCTGAACATCCTGTTACAGGTATACAACCACGTGTGGACTACAGGTTGCTTTCCACCCTCTTGGCGGACAGCCGTCATTATTCCCATCCCCAAACCTGGAAAAGATCTTTCTAATCCATCTAACTACCGTCCATAGCTTTGACCAGCTGTGTCTGTAAATTGATGGAAAAAATGGTCAATGCTAGGCTCATGTGGAAACTCGTAACCGATGGCCTTTTGGCGAAAGAACAGTGTGGTTTCCGCAAACATCGTAGTACAGTTGACCATTTGATTGTCTGGAATCTACACTTAGGAACGCTTTTTTAAACAGACAGCATGCAGTGGCAATTTTCTTTGACTTGGAGAGGCCTACGATACCACCTGGAAGTCGGGGATACTTCATGATCTCCACGATCTGGGTTTTCAAGGTCATCTTCCGCTTTTTATTCAAATTTTTTGGCAGAACGACAGTTTCAGGTCCGGGTTGGCACCATCTCTCTGATGTCACGAGCAGAGTTGGGTGTTCCACAGGGGAGCATACTATCTCCTGCCCTCTTTAGTATTAAGATCAACAACATTGTTCAATCAGTTCAGCAGGGTTCAGACTGCTCATTGTTGTGGATGATTTTGCTGTCTACGCAACTGGAAGCCTGTACCCGAGTGTCCAGCGCAGGCTCCAGCTTTGCGTAGATAAAATCCATCGGTGGGCGGATGAAAACGGTTTTACCTTTTCTGCTACAAAACCCCAGTGTATTCACTTCCATAATTTCCGTCAGTTTTTTCCAGATCCGGAACTTCAAGTAGGGAAATCTCCCATTCCAGCTGTTAAAGAGGCCAAATTTCTGGGAGTCATTTTTGACCAAAAACTTAACTTCTCAGCCATATTAAAACCTCAAAACTGCTTGCCAAAAGGCACTGAATATTCTGCGGGTCGTAGCGCACACCGACTGGGGCGCTGATAAGAAAACTTTGTTGCACCTCTACAGAGCCCTGGTCCGTTCCAAACTGGATACGGTTGTGCTGTGTACGGCTCCGCAAGATCATCTTGCCTCAAACTCTTGGACCCTATCCACCATCAAGGGCTTCGTCTCTGTCTTGGAGCGTTCCGCACCACCCTGTGTACAGCCTGTACGCAGAGGCAGGTGAACCTTCACTGTCCAACCGCAGGCTGAAACTGTCTTTGAATTATTACATCCGACTGTTCTCAGAACCGCAGAATCCTGCCTATGACTGGTGTTTTTGACCCTCCGTTCCAAAGTAAGTTTGAAACAAACCGAAATGTATTCCGCCGTTGGGCTTCGTATGCTGCCTCACGTGCGGAATGCAGGTATAGACCTGGGAGTAGTTTCCGATTTTTTCCAAGTTTCCGGATCAACCTCCATGGACCTTTTTCACACCAGAGATTCGTTTTGATCTCGCAGCTTTCCGTAAGGAGTCTACCAGCTCTCTGGCGTACAAGGCTTTGTATGCCGAGCTCTGTTCCAAATTCCCTCCTATCAAAAAGTTTTCACTGACGGTTCCAAGTCTGAGGATGGAGTGGCTGTGCAGCCTACTGCCCTGGGGCTCCTTCTCAGATATTGTTGGAACATATACATTCAGATGCTCTGTCTATTCTGCTGAACTTACTGCTCTAGTACTGGCTTTGAAGATAATCTCTCATTCTTCGAGGAGGGACTTTCTGGTTCTGTCGGATTCGCTGTCAGCTTTGGAGGCCATAGCTGGCCGCAACCTCAGCATCCAGAACTTTTACTTTTTTGAACTTTTTAGCAAGTTGAAGGCGGACGGTTACAACATTACTCTTGCTTGGGTTCCTGGCCATGTTGGCATCGGCGGGAACGAATGATTGATCGTTTAGCCAAGAACGCCACAAGAGAGAAACTGTCCAACACTTATATCCCCTGCTCAGATGTGAAACCCAAAATTAACGATTATGTGAGAGACCTCTGGCAGGAGGATTGGAACACACAGACGAATAACAAACTCTTTCAGATCCGTCCAAACCTTAAAGACTTCCTCCCATCTACGTCGGGTGGTCGTAAAGGGGAAACGGTTCTGTGCGGCTGCACACCGGCATTCGTATTTTACCCATTCTTACCTTTTAAAGAGTGAAGAAGCTCCGTGGTGCATTCCATGTCATGCACCACTCACAATGAAACATGTTCTTTTAGAGTGTTGGGACTTGCACGATGTGAGACACAAAATTTTACAGCGGAGTCCATGAAGATCCTGTTCAGGGATGTCCCGCCTGACGTGATCCTTGGGTTTTTGAGAGAAATTAACATTTTTCATCTGATTTGAGATTTTTACGGAAGAAGGATTTTTAACAAAGTTTCTGGTTCGTTTGTAGACGATGTCATTTAACGAGATGTGTGAAAGTTTTTTTTTTTTTTTTTTTTTTTTTAAATGACTGGTGAGTTGATTTTAACGTGGTGACAGCCCTGATGTGGCCCTCTGTGGTCGGCTGGGCTATAAGCAACATTATCTTATCTTATCTTTTCCAAACTGAAATTTCTCGTACCAGGGTCTCTTCCTTAATTGTTAGTCTTTTCTTTTCTCTTATGCTGTACGATGATAGTTTCTGCTCTTATTTCCATGAAAAGGACGTCTAAGAATAATTGGTCTGATACTGTAAATTGAATCTGATCATCAGGAATTTCACTTAAACTTTCCCGTTTGTAAGGTAATGCTGCGTATTGTTCTTTGATTTTACTTATAGTTCCATGGACTAGTTCTACATATTTGGGGTCTTTAAGAAGGGAAGAGTTGAATTTCCTAAGCTTTTTTGCCTTTCTTCCTGTCTAAATATTAGTTTGGTATTTATGAGAGAATGATCACTTCTATGACCATATACAATGTCTGTTTCTTTCACATAACTAAACAGCGAGTCTGATACAAGGAAAAATCCAGACGACTCTGTTGTACTGGATTTAACCTTCTCCAGCTATACCTTTGAACCCTGGATTGAACTCTCGCCAAACGTCAACAAGTTCAAGATCAGATATCATGTTATAAAGTTTCTTGTGCTTTAGGGTTGTTGACATGTTTGTAATTATAACAGTTAGATGAGGGTTAGAACTAGATTCCAGTCTCCTCAATAATTACATCCCGAATTTTATCTCTCTTCGATTTTCTTTTGTATATTTATGAAAAAAGATGGTTCATCTCTATTTGGACCGTAAATATTTACTAAAACTATATCTTTTCCCATTGCATTCAACACTAGAATTACATAATTACCATTGTCATCCTTTATAGTGTTTATGATTTTAAATTCAAAATTGTTATTCAGCAAAATAGCTTACTCCTCTAGACCTTGTATTGTTGGAAGCGTATACACACTCATAACCCCATTCCGCTCTGATTTGACGTTCCATTGATTGACTAAAATGAGTGTCTTGCAGAAAATATACAGAGTATTTTTTCTGTCGCAAAAATTGAAAGACATCTCTTCTTTTCTGGAAATTACCGAGGCCCTGGCAGTTAAGAGATGAAAACTATAAGACTATTCATGATTTCGTTCTGTTTTTAAGTGAAGGGTATTCTTTAAGACAGTTGAGAGAACAGGAAAATGCAGCTACTAATCTCACTTTCGCCTCAACCAGTTTTTCGGGCGAAAGTGACCTAGAAGCTGCATTTTCCTGTTCTCTGACAAGTAAGACTTCAATAACCAAAAAATATCGATTTTTTACAAACAAACATACTGTGTAGGATTATTCTTCCACAGCAGTGGCTGAACGCACCCCATAGAGTACTGTAGGGGAAAAGATCAGTCGCTGAACACGCCCGACCTACCTAAGGACTTCGCACTATCAGAATACTGCAGAGACCTGCCATTAGGTTGAAACTGATCACTTAATTTATGCTAGGGCCTACGACCGGCGCAGACCAGAGGGCTTCGTTTACACAGAACACAGCCAATTAGTTGTCAATGACGACAACACCCAAACAATGCTACATACTTTCTTCACGCCTATGCTGACAGTATGTGCCTTGTTATTTCTCTGTTGGTGTGCGTACGTTTGGGTGCGTTAACTATACTGGTAAAACAAACGTGAGTTAAAATGGTAAATAAATATTCGAGAGAAAAGATAATCTTACCTGTTATTTCCATTCTTCAGCGCGAGTAGGGTTATTTTTACTTCCAAGCCGGCTTCATGGTGGGATTCTCTCGAAGTGCAGATTTTATTTTGGTGGTGAGAGAGATAGCTTCTGAAATTGTTATTGCTAGTTTTGAAAGTTGCTTGTACTTTCCAAACAGGCGTGTAGTTTCTCCTCAGTTTATTTATCCATCTGAGGAATGCTGCAAGTGGGATTCTACAAAGTTACAAAAATTTCTTCTGTTCAATTCACACAGCCTTTCTAACCACTTGCCATATGCTAGATAGCTTCTTAGGTTTTGATTTTCTTTCAATTTAAGGATTGTTTGACTTGTGGTGATGATTGTTTCTACTTCTTCAACAGTTTTGCTTTCATCATACTCTGGAATTGCATTCAGTGTGTTTTCAACTAACAGCCTGTCTTCAACCTTCGAAAATCTTAGTTTTTCTAACAGATTTTTTCCTGATAAGTGTATAAGCTTTTCACGTTTTCTTTTCCGCCTTGTCTGAAAGACAGCAGCAGGTTGCTTTGGCAACTGATTTTTATGTTCTTTGTTGTACGTTCCGCCTCTTTTAATTCCTCTTTGCTTCAAAACAGATTGCACTTCTTCCAATGTTGTTGAATAGCAGCATAATAGTCAAGGTGCTGTTGAATTCTATTATTGTATTCGTCTATAGGTTCACCAGCGACTTCATCTTCCCAATCAATAGTTAAGTCTTCTTCATCATCACTGATCACAATTGTTTCTATTTCTAGGCTAAGTCCTGTTGATTGCTCTGATTTTATTTCTTTAAGCAAGTCAGACTCCTGGGAACTCCCAGGCTCACTCATTTTTTGATTCCATCTAATTGTACACTTTCTATAACAATTTGTAGACACAAAAAACTTAACCACCTTCTCCCACTCGATCAGAGAACGCACTGTGAGCGCTACTCTCATGGTCCTGAACAGAGTCGTTTGTTGGTTGCGCTCCAAACGGGGCTTGAAGGGCCCACTTGGGCATTGAGCCAAGCGCCCCAGGCAGAGGTGGATAAAGAGTTGGACAACGTCACTGTTGGCAAGCTTGTCTGGTAATTAGAAACTTGATCCTACATAGAACCCCCCTGTGTGTATGTGCGTGTGTGATCCAGATCATGCCCTGAGTCACCCAAGTCCTTAATTAAGTCACCAAGTCCTTAATTAAGTTCTTGATCAGTTACCCCAAGTTCTTAATTAAGTTCTTAATTAAGTCACCTCTCAAGTTTTTAATTAAGTTCTTAATTAAGTTCTTAATTAAGTTCTTAATTAAGTTACCTCAAGATTGTAATTAAGTCGTCCTTTAAGTACAACCAAGTTCTTATTCAAGTTATCTTATAATTATCAAAAACAATACAATCTATGTTTTTATCTTAAATAGTAGATGTCTAATATAGTACACACACGCCTCAAAAAACGCGTCATCGTTGAGGATGTCTTGCTTTAACCCTATTTATGGCATGTGTAAATGACCTAATTGGCAGACTAATTTTTAGAATAATGGGTGTGTTCAGAAATGGTGTTTGTTTTCACATAAGCAATGGTCAAAACCTATGAGTGTTATATATTTTCTTGAAGCTTAGTGGAAGAACTATCGGATGTTATATATTACCGGATGGTTTATGCTAATGTGGTGGTCATGTGATCCAAAATGGCCGCCGATTATGAAAAAAAAATCACAAAGTATGTGGAGACCACCTCATTTCCTGATAGACGAAACTGATTACAGACAAAGTAAATGTGCCTAAACTTAGAATAATATGTCATCTTTCAGAGGAGAAAATTTGAGTTTGAAATTGCATTGGTTTTGTCATAATAACAAAATAAAAGAAATACCCGTGAAATTTTTACGTTTCATTCATTAGCTGTATGACTCATTTTCATCCTTTCTATCATACCATGTGTATTGTTTTGTTTGTATGTCATCCATCCCACCAGCATGTATTGGATGTAGCAACACCATAAACCATCCGGTAATATATAACATCCGATAGTTCTTCCACTAAGCTTCAAGAAAAATATATAACACTCATAGGTTTTGACCATTGCTTATGTGAAAACAAGCCCTGACATGATCCCCCTTCCCTCATTCTGGAATTTCTTTATCCCAAACCTAGCATGGCGTTTATTTGGCATGTATTGGATGTAGCAACACCGATTTTTCATGCCGATCATGCTCTCGTCTACGGAAATTTCACGAGAAGGTACGTAGAACTGTTTCCAAACTCTGTTCATGTGATCAAGAATTGGACGCACTTTGTGCCAAGGTCAAACCCTTCTTCTCCCTAGCTGGCTGGTGTACATCATTGACATGAAACATTCTGGACATGAGCAAGAACAATCTCTGGGGCATTGTGGCATTGAAAAGGGCGTTTGTTGTGACGCTTTGTTCGACCAGTACTCGCAAGCTCCTTCTTTCTTATCAGTCCCATATTGAGACTCGGGCAATGAATTTTTCATATTGGCCACAGTAACACCATTTTGAGGCCAATGCCTAAATCTGGAATTTGGATGTTGTTCTAGCCACTGAACAAGTTCAGGAGTGGCAAGGATGAACGTGCATACTCGTTGTTTGCCTAACTAAGTGCAAAAAATTGCCTCGTCAAAAAACAAACTAAAGTAGTCTATGGGGTCTGCGTTCTCTGGGGCATTTCTAGGTCCTGTATTTCGAACTCTAAACTCTGGAACGTCCCTATCTTGGATTTCGGGTGGTTCTATAACGTCCATCCATCAACTACAGGGTTAGCAGGGCCTGCATTGTTCCTATCACGAAAATCATCGTGCTCCTCTCCCTCACCCACCCCCTCCGACACACTGCTATCATCGTCACTTCCCTGACTATTCTCTGAATCCGCTTCAGCTCCCACATCAAAGTCACTATCACTACCTGAATGTTTCTTGATCATTTGCATCTACCTCTTCCTGTCTAACGGCAATTTCTTCTTCATTATTAGCTCCAAAAACATCGAACAACCCAAGACGAACACCACCTGCCGCCATCTTTGCCAACGACTCAAAGTCACCTGAACAAACAATTTTCAGAACGATTTTTTTCATTGGACCCCCAAACTGAAAGTACACAGTGAAAGACTAACCCTCAACCAATGATAGGCAACGTTTCAAAGAGTAAAGGGAAGTTACGTGTCAGAACTAACCTCTTACGAATTGGCCGATGAGATCGGCCCTAGCAAGCTGGCTGCAGTAAAAGGGCCGATTTAATCGGCCAATGCCATAATTGGGGTTAACGCCCTTGGTGTGAAATCGGTCAGCATAGATCTTAATGAAGTTCTTACATCCTAAGCAATTTACAATTCTGGTCTAGGGAAATGTCTTTTATTAGACTCCATGTCTTTATTATGACTCCATCATTTTAAACAAATAATAATCCGCCATGATCTATTTTTATCAAAAAATTTAAATTTAAGTCTTAAAATATTTTTGGCATTTTAAAGGGAAATCAAAATGATTTTTTTGTTATTGGGGGTGCTGGCGTGCTGTTGTCTTCTGTATTTAGTGGTTCGATTTTTTTGGCTGCTTTTGTTTTTGTTGCCTTCTTTATATATTTTATAACCGTAATAACTGCCCCTAGCGCAGCAATGGCGCCAAAAATGACAACTGTTTTAAGTTCAATATTCCATGAAGCTTTGGTGCCTTGAATTAACTTGCTCTTGTTTTGGAGTGGCATTGGATCAACTGTTGGCGTTTTGGGGGTGTTATTTTTCATTATGAGTTATAAATTTTGTGATTGTAACTTTAATTTTCTTTGTCTGTTTAACTCTGCTACTCTTTTTCCCGCGCAACACGCCCAGGATGCTTTAGCTTTTCACTCGTCACTATCTCTACCTGATTCAGTGTTTTCTGATTCTGCTGATTTTCTTGACTCGTTCATTTTGAAGGGAAATAAAATCTATATGATTAAAAGTAATTAATCCCATGATTAGCGGGGATAACAATGTTTTCCCAAAACTGTAATATAGATCACAGCTTAGAGACTCTAATGACTTTTTTTAAAACTGGATCCTGCGTTTAAATCTTTCGTAGATCTTGTTCAGAATCAATGGGAGCAAATCTATGACCAGTTTAGTGTACAAACTAAGAACCGTTTGCCCCAAAACTTTTTACCATTCTCGACCCCCCGCTGCGCTTCATACCTGTTATGATACTTTATAATGTCTTGTGGCGACATCTGTTGAATCTGTTTATGCTGAATTCAGTTCCGAGGAACTGTTTTGTTTTTCCACCCTGCTGCCAAAGAATACAACCTTTCCCTTTTTTTGGGGCTTTAATAGCTTGGTCAATCATCAACTTCTTCATTTGTAAGTCCAAGCAGGTAGGCTGCCCTGTAGCTCTAGCAGATCACGTGTTCATGTTTTTTTTTATTAATTATAATTATTTTATTTTTAAAATGAGCACCGAAAAAAACTATTACCAACCTTGTATACCATTCTGCGTTATTGGAGGCCTAAGTGTAGGATACTCAATGCTTTGGAAAAGCCTGTTAAAAATAAAACCAGCGGATCTTGGCAAACTAGGCTTTGAGGATTCTGCAAAGCTGATTGCTATTATTGCAGCTTCGTTCGCTACGAAAGATTTTCTAGTTAAGCAAGGAAAAATTTCCCTGACAATATGTAAATTAAAAAAATACATTATAAAAAATGGCTTCACTCGTAATGATGATAGGCGGCGCTGTGGGTTAATCGCTTGCTTTTAGCGGAAGTAATTACGCGTTTAGTAAACTGCGGGATGACGGCGAGAGAAAAAGACATAACAAAGCTGTGGAGCAACTAGCTCAGCACAAGATCGCTATGAAAAGCAGAGAATGAGCAGTTAGATTTTATTAAAACACTGAAAAAACAGGGGCATGCAGCTTACACATTTAAAGATGTTGATCAAGCAATAAAACAATATTATCTAGTAACAGGCCAAACCCATCGAGACATTGCCCCCACCAAAATTCAGTGACTTTTATCATCCTCAGAAAAACAAAAGATGCAAGAAATTGCGTTTATTGCCTTTGGTATGACCGTTGTCTATTTTGTCGCGCATAATATTGGCTGAATAAAAAATGAACAAATCTATTATTCACCCAAAGGATATTGGAAGGGGAAAACAGCAATTTAAAAAACTAAGCCCAAACAGCGGGGAGTCAGTGAAACAAACAGCAAAAAATGGTTATCTAAACAAGCAATCTGGCAATTTATTTACCTGCGCCTAGACGAATACAGAGACCACACTTTGTGAATACAACTCCCAAAAAACCCATCAAATGGATCTTCTATATTTACCCTCTGAATACATTAGACGAAAAAGATTTAAGTACGCACTTACAGTCATTGACATAGCTTCAAGATACAAAGATGCGGAACCGTTAAACACAAAAGAGTGCTTCTGCTTTTGCTGTTGCTTTACAACTAAAATACCAACGAGGCCCCCTAACTTACCCTCCATGATTCAAGTCGATGATGAAAAATTTTAAAAGGCCGAGTGAATCAATTATTGTTAAAACATAGAGTTACCATTAAAAGAGGCATTCCAGGAGTTCACAGATCACAGCTTTAGTTGAAAACTTTAACAAACAGTTATCCGAAAGACTTTTTTCCCACCAGTATCACAGACAGCTGATTGACAATTCTCGCAACACAGAATGGGTTAGAAGACTGCCCTCAGTTTTGCGCGCAATGAATAATGAAGAATTTAAAGGGTTAAAACCAGTACAAGCAATCAAAAGAAAAACAATAAATGTTGCTGAAGACTCCAGTACAACCAGCAAACTATTACCGTTTGGTTTAAAAGTAAGGTACCTTTATTTACCGGGGGAAGCAGAGGGGACACTCGCATCAGGGCAACCGATCCAGTTTGGAGCGTTGATCCATATGAAATAAAAAGAATTGTAAAGATGAATCCGCCCGTGTATTATTTACGAGAAACTGACACGACAAAACAACCAGCTCCTCAAAGATCTTTTGTGAAGGAAGAACTGCAGATAATCCCACCAGACACAGTTCCGCTTAATTAATTTACGGTTCTCCAATGTCCATATGCATATGAAAACTCTGGATTAACAAACACACGTTTTGTGTTTGTTCTATCTAATGACTTCTTTGTTACAACTGTTGTGTTGATCTCATGTAGATTAGATCGTAGTTTTACGTTATCAGGGGTGATAGATACCAAGAGTTCCGAAACCTGAACCAAAAAAATTCCTGAACCCAAAACCTGAAACCAATCTTATAAAAAGTTTCAAATTCTTGTAAACCTGAAAATTAACAACATTCATCGATTCATTACTAACACCTTTCACAACACTAGAATACTTACGTTGCTGAATGTGGTATCAGATTGTAGTTAAGGCACATGAAGTGTTGAATAATGAATTTCCCGTCCTTTTGCTTTTGATCAAAGCCTCTACTCCACCCTTTTTGCCTCTCATTGTATTACAATTTGTCCATCAAGCACGAAACAACTTGAGACCAGTCGACTTTTCTTTCTGATAGAAATGCCAGACACTGCATTGAAGATATTTTCTGCTGTTGCAACATTTACTTCTCTTGACCCTAAGTGTTCTGCTACAACTTTTCCAAGTTCCACATCATAATACTGAACAAGCACGTTCACAATCTTGTCATTATTGCTATTTGTAGCCTCGTCAATATTTAAAGAAAAGTGTCTGTCTGACAGCTTTGCACTCAGTTCCTTCTTCATAGCATGTGCTACTCCATGTACAGTGGTGTAAGTTGTGCTACCACGAGAAAGAGAGAGAGAACTAAGTGCTTTGTCATCACTAGCTAACCTCTTAGCAAGCTCAACAAGATCTCCCCCCAAAGAAAAGGGCAGACAATGTCGGCAATAAATGCACAAACAACTGCTTTCAGTTCTGCTTTCCTGTCTCCCATACCGTCTTGCGTAACGTAGTTTGGAGCTCCATCAAGCTTGATCGTGCTTTAAGAACCATCAGAGGGAATTATTAAACAATTCAGCAAAACTGACTGAAGTAAATGAGCATATAAAAAAAGAAGAAAAAAAACTCGCTGAGGCTAACGAGGCCAACTTAGGGAGTGATGTTAAGAAAGAATAGAACAAAGACTACATGAACTTAAAGAAGAAAGATCAGCAAGACTAGAAGCGTTGTCTACTAAACCGAGAACAATTACGAACTCAAGTGAGCAGAATAAGAGAAACTATCCAAAGAATTTTATATGAAGACACAACACTAGCAGAACGAATACGAACACTGTTTAGAGAGCAAGGTGTCACATTAGCAAGCGTTATAACAGCCTTAGGATTTGCAATAAGTACACTGGTGTTGGCTATTACAGGTGGCGGTGGTCAAAGTCTAGTGCCTCCGCCGCCATCGCCTCCACCTGATAATCATGGGTAAAAAAACAGCTTGATCATCTTGCGAGTTTATTAAAAAAATTAGCTGGTAAAGATATAGACTCTTTACCAGGTATATTAGGGAGTGTTATTAGCTGGCTTTTGTCTACTGCAAGCAAAGTAGTTGGCTTTATGGCCGAGCACTATGGGCATTAGTCTCTTAATAGTTGGTTACTATTTAGTAAGATAAAGACCAAGTAATCCTAGGCCAGTTAATCCAACAACAAATGCTGTCTTTACATATTCTGGTCATCGCGAACAAAGTCCACATCTTCACAGTCTTTGTGCTTTGGACCTTGGGATTGGATGACTTAATCTTGGGTGTTTTTTTATTGTTTGTACTATTACTGGCCCAGAATTTATGTCGTTTTTTCCCAACCTTCTGTTCATTGCCTGCTATAATGATTTCATTATTGTAGTTTATTATTGTTCCTACCTGGAGTCTAAGGTCAGAAGGTAGCATGTATAAACCAGTGCCAACAGCAAAGTCTACTTTCGATCTTGCGTATGTAAAACATTTTGGTACCTTTTTATACTTGAATCTAAATCAACTGTAGAATTAATGCGTCCTCTAAATTTGCTAAGTATTGTTTTTGTGCATCAAAGCCAGTAGAAGAATTAGTTATGCTCGACCTTGTCTGTGCTTGCGAACCTAGCAAACACCAAACGTAAGTACGAATAGAGTCCGTTTATTCGTACTATTATCCCGCTTGAGTTAGGCCCTCAGATATGTCTAAGATAAATGTTGTCCATGCTGTTTTATGCTCTTGCTCTATGGACCCGGAGAACAGTTGTGCCTGAAGAGAAAGATGTGTAAGGAGGATTCCAGTCATAGTTATACTTTCTGTGCACGCCCCAATAATAAGGGTGCCTAAGCCATGATTAAGATCCGACTTTTGTCTAAAGTCTGTCTTAACATTAATATTGAATTCGTTACAAATCCTTTCAAAAGCCTTCATGTCTATTCTGTTGCTGAATGGATTAAACGTTTTGTCATTCGGTAATGGCGCTCGCAGTTCAGTCAAAATACGTCTAAATGTGTAATAAAAATGAAATCTATACACTGACCTCACCAAGGATCAGGGTGATTTAAATGATTAGCATACGACACTCCACACCCAGTTGATGCACAAAACACGGCAAAGTTTAACTGGTTGTGATAAAACTGCATCGGATGACTAAACCACACTTTTGCGATGTAGTCTTTTTTAATAGGAGGGTTTAAGATATCTGCTTATGGAGTACTCACCTTTTTATGAAAAGTGTCAGTCTGGGTCACAGCAATGTCAAAGTATCAGTTGCTATATTTTTAAGATTGTAGTGCGGCCCAACAGAATATTTTGCATCTTTAGTATATTTGAACGCACTCATTTTTATTTCGTTAAAAAAATGTTTGTAACAATAACAACTCAAGACCGTCCTACGGATTTAAAACATGCTGTTGAGAACGATTGCAGAACCAAAATGGTCGCACTCCATGAAATATTCTACAAAGTCCTATGTTTAATACAGTGAAACCTCTATTTTAAGACCTTCAAAATGTCCAGAAAATTCGGTCTTAAATTGGAGGGGTCTTATAATGGAGGTAGGCACCGACAGTGTAGAAACAAACACTGTCTCACAGAATGAATTCTCCATGCACAAAAAGTCTCAAGAACACTTAATGCATAGCCTACTGAAAACATGTATA
Source organism: Conus ventricosus (assembly GCA_018398815.1). NCBI lineage: Eukaryota > Metazoa > Mollusca > Gastropoda > Neogastropoda > Conidae > Conus > Conus ventricosus. Next base: position 10,045 of record JAFLJL010001173.1, on the reverse strand, counting down.
ATTTTCACAGATGAATGCAAATACAATGTACACAAAATGACACATTGACTAGGCGTTGGAATATTTTCAGATACAATATCCTTACAATTACACACACACACACACACACACACACACACACACACACACACTGTCTCCATACAGCTACACAAAAGGACGTATACAATGACTATGTGTTGAAGAAATATTTTCACAAACTTACAGTACACATACTCACTCAATCACAGTCACACAGACACAGACACACACACGCACACATATGGATGTGTCTGTTACTGAAGTAAAACATTAATCTTTCTTCACAAAGAAAGATGTCAGCTTTTGCACCTTGTTCCCAGATTGCCATGACAGCTTTCTGATCTTTGATGATGTTTTGAATCTGGGTCTTGCCAACTTCATAACTTCGAGCAATCGATATTGCAGTTTCACCTCCACGACTTCTTTTGATCACCTCCACTCTCTCTTCTAAATTCAGGGGCTTTCTCTTTCGTGGTCCGCATGTTTTGCCTCCGATCTCCGCCATCTTTCTTTTAACAAGGGAAGCGACTCTAGATTGCGGCAGGTGTGCAGTTGTTTCCCTTGACTCATGGTCGTACACCAATGGTGCGAAGGTCGTAAATTTCAACAAAACAAAGGTCGCAAGTCGCGTTTTAGAGGAAGTCGCTTAAGAGGGGTCGTTTTGATAGTAAAATGCATCCGTGCAAAAAAATTCAGTCTTAAATGAGAGGAGGTCTCTTAACAGAGGGTCTTATAATAGAGGTTTGACTGTATAACTGAATCAAAGAATAATAATGCGATTCTAAAAGTTGACAAATCAGGGACCAAAGTTGACCAGGTAATCATACCTGATGGTTATTACGGGTTTTGCTCACTAAAAGAAGCAATGAGTAACTTCGACATTACTCTCAAACTTAACAATGCGAATCTAAAAACAATGTTGACATTCAAACCTGAAGAAGAAGTAGTACATTACCTTTTTGATGTAGAGCTAGCTAAAATGTTAGGCTTTACAACTGCTAATCAGCCTGTTCATAGTTTTAGAGTTACATCAAACAAAACTACTTATGAGGGAGAAAATCCGCTCGATCTTGCAGTACATTCATTACTCTATGTTCATTTAGATGAGCTGAGCACTGATGAAAACTTATATGATGGAAGGTCCTCAACTGTTTTAAGAGCTTTTCCGTCAGGGAAAGCTGCATATTGCGATTATGAAATTATACAATTCCCTAATTTACAGTTTAAAAGATTAGTTTGTGGGAGGGTCGGATCATTTAATATAAAGATCAAAGACAAAACGGGGAAGTCGTAAAATGTGATAACCTGCACATTGTTTTGGAAATAAAGTAATAAACTGTACTAAAAATGTCGCGTGGACCAGAAGAATCCGGAGTTACATTAGCGCCTGTGAGGTGTATAACTTTAGAATTAAAAGACCTTGCAGACGTTGCGGACTTTGAACAGAACGGTGAGATAGGCACTTTGTATGGTTTTGAGTACACTAAAGATGGTGATTATAAACGCAAAGAGGTTGGCGACAGCAAAAAGTTTCCTAAACTAGAACAACTGCGCAATCTAGAAGCAAATAATGTTGGCCAGTATGAATATAAAATAGTTCGAAAACCTGACCTCAAATGGCACTTAGAACCATATTTAGAATGGGAAATAAAATTTGAATTCATAAGCCCATTTACATTTTTTAGCCGTCAAAAAAGTTTCAGAAAAGCATTCAACTCTGGCCCCTTTTCATGTAAGTCTTATGCCAGACGACAATAGTCGGAAAGAGATTGAAATAAAGCCGTATGGGAATAAACAGTACATCCTCCACAGAAGAGAAACAGTTTTAAAGGATGCTTCTACAAAATTACAGTTCATTCCGCAAATGAAATTAGGAGACACGTTTACAATGATATTTGAAATTTCTGTCTTAAAAGATGTGAAGAGGAATGGGGCTGTGGGCGTTAGTGACGTCCTTCTAAAAGGAATTCTAATTAGCTGGCAAAACTTAGACGTTGAAAAACTTAAAGTTACCGTCGTCGTTCTTAACAATGGTGAGGATATTAAGGTCATAACAACAAGCAACAAAATCAATATTAGTCTAAATAGAAACAATCTTACAGAACTAAATTGGATTAATCTTACACATTTAGACCTTATAGGATTTTATTATACTGAACAAGTTTTAACAGAGAACATGATAAAAACAATAACTGGATTAGATTAAGTTCTGTTATAAAACTATGGAGCAGTTAAACTTTATGACAAAAACCCCTCATTGTTCATTAATTTGTGGACAAACTGGTTGTGGAAAAACAATATTTATCCTCGACCTGTTACAAACAGTTTATCGTTATAATTTTGATCATATTGTGGTTTTCTGCCCAACACTTAAATGGAACAAAGCATATCATGATAGAAGGTTTATATGGACTGATGATAACATATTTTAGTTAATCCTAGCAATAAACTGAGTGAGTGTCTAGAACGCTTTTTTATAATTGTTTGAAGGAACGCAGACACTATTTATTATAGATGACTGTTCAGCAGAAAGAGACATAGTTAAAAAGAGAAACACTTTGTCAAAACTAGCTTTCAGTGGAAGGCATGCTGGGATAAGTGTGTGGATTTTATGTCAGAAATATAACTCGGTTTTAAAAGACTTTAGAGAACAGTTAAAGACTGTAGTTTTATTTCACATGAAAGACAGAGATGCATTTGATGAATGTTTGCGTGAAAATGATGTTATTGAAAATGATCAAGAAAAACATAGATTAAGCAAAAACTGAAATCTGAAAAGTTTAGTAAATTAGTATTGAAAACGGATAACCCTACACAGTATGTTTGTTTTGTAGATAATCGTTATTTTTTGGTTACTTGTCAGAGAACAGGAAAATGCAGCTTCTAGGTCACTTTCGCCCGAAAACTGGTTGAGGGCGAAAGTGAGTTAGAAGCTGCATTTTCCTGTTCTCTCAGTTGCCTGCGTGCCAATTCTCTTTACACAATATCGCTGACATATCCTGATATTAAACAGACAAATGTACAACTATTAAACATCTTGTTCACACAATAACAACAAAACATGCAATCGAAAAGTCAAAAGTTCTCCTCGACAATCCTGGGCGAGGCATAAGTGCAATATATGAAGTGTATCCACAGCTAAAACTGATATCAATATTTTTCACAGAAAAAAGACAAAACGTTTTTGTGGCATTCGACTTTAGAACACTGTTCATTTCTTGATGAATAAAATGTTAAGTATCTTTTATTTTCTTACCCCCCATTTCCCCGATGTGTGTTTTGTGCGTGTGTGTGCGCGCGCGCGTGCGTGTGTGGTGTGTGGTGTGTGTTGTGTGTGTGTGTGGGGTGTGTGTGTGTGTGTGAGAAGAGAGAGAGAGAGAGAGAGAGAGAGAGAGAGAGAGAGAGAGAGAGACAGACAGACAGACAGACAGACAGAGAAACAGAGACAAAGAAACGGACACACACACAAACACACACACACACACACACACACACACACACACACACCACAAAACACACACACAAGAGAGAGGAGAGAGAGAAAAGAGAGAGAGAGAGAGAGATGCTCATGATGTTGAAAAGATATCACGGGACCAAGATATTATAAAAAAAGAAGGCGGTCGTAGAGGCAGATTTCCTCACAACTTTAATTTGACTTCAGTCTCACACCCTCCCCTCGCACCACCTCCCCCACCCCTCCCAACAGTTTCCTTTTACGGTATTTTTGTCGATTTATCTGTCAAAACGTTCAGTCACCACATTAAACGTTAATATTCCCCACCCCCACCCGCCCCCGGAACCCCATCCCACTTCTGTTCAAAAAAAAAAAAAATTTCTTTTTCCTTTTTTTTTTCAAAAAAAAAAGGGGGAGGAGGGTCGGGCAGGGGGAGCGAGGGGAGGGCGGGGGGGGGAAAAAAAAAAACCCGTCAAGCAAGTGAGTTTTTCAACTTCCCTTCTCATTCATCAACCCCCCCCCCCCCCCACACCCCACCCACCTCTCCCCTTACTGACTGTAACCCCGGGAGCCAAAACAGATCCCGCATGCGCTTTTTCTACATCGGAATCATACACTTAAAAAGCAAGTAGCACATTCCACTCAATATTGAAATACGTTAGAAAAAAAATTTACAGTCAATAATCAATTGAAAAGCATACAAAGAATAATTCAAGAAGACGATACAACGAACATTTAAAACAATTCATTTTGACCATTCATGTCTTTCCTCTTGTTTTGGATGTTGAGTGACATGACAAGACGTGGTGAAATGCAGCAGCAGGGGGGGGGGGGTCCTATAGCAAATCACTATTTCTTACATGCGTGCATTTGTGGCGCGGGGCGCGTGTGTACATGCATGTAGTGCATACATGCCCTGTGAATGTGTGTGGTGGTGTGTGTGTGTGTGTGGGTGTGTGTGGTGTGTTTTCTCGCACGCCCACCCCCTCCCCCTCCTGTGCGCACTGTGTGTGTGTGTGTGTGCGCGCACGTGCGCGGGCCCCCCCATGCCCGCGAGCCTGCCCGCCCATGCCCGCGAGCGCGCCCACACCGTGTGTTTGTATGCTGAGGGAGAGAGGGACAGAGAGAGAACTTGGCTACTTTGGTGCACCCATACAACAATACAATTTACGTTTTTCGTGCAGAAAAAAGAAAAGAAAAAAAGTCAACGGTGAGTACGGGGTTCCATCACATTATCATTATGCATCAACACGGGGCCTAATGTTGGCCTCTGGAAAAGTATATAACAGAAAAACAACAACAAAAGACAATTCTCACTCCATGTTGTTGCCTCTCTTTTTTCACACTTCTTTTTTTGAGATTAGATATAATTTTGACAAAATTACAATGGTAGGCGCCTTTTTCTCGTGTGCATGAGTCTGGATAGATTGAAAAGAAAGGGAAAGAATCCACAGAAATCAACGGGGCCTAGAGTAATGTGTCAAAAGAGCAAACTCTTTGCTACTCAGTCCAAATCCTCCCGCCCCCCCCCGCCCCCCCCACCTCTTGTGCGTGTGTGTACCAATGCTCGCATGAGGCGGGATGTGTGTACTCGTGTGTGCCCCCGCGTGTGCCTGCCTGTTAGTTCCAATCTGATTGTGCATCATTCACAATTCTTTTAAATAACCAATTCACTTCTTTTAACAGAAATTATTCCTCTATTCACAATAAAGAATATATTCACCGTGATCCCTTTGCATTTTCTCTCCATATGAGAATGTTTTGGAAATCTCAATTTATCTAATTTTGAAGTGGTCCTAGGCATATATCCCATCCCCTACCCCACCTCCCCCCCCATAACCCCCAGTTACTCTTTCCCCCTCCAAAAAAAAATCCTTTGTAATCAAAAACATTTTGTTTCATTTGACGTTTAATATCATTCCCACTCTAATCTGCGATTAAAGGAGACCTGCGGTGACGGAGGGCCGAAAAGGAAATCCTCGTTCTGATTTTGCCCCCCCCCCCTCCCCCCCCGCTCCCTGAAATCTCTTAGTGGACTGTCAGATATTAGGGTCATAAACAAACCTATATACTCGCATACATATCCCTATCCACATACCATATGCATAACTATGCTATCTGCTCCGACGAGGTTTTAAATGGAAATCCTCATTCTGATTTTATCATGATTCTACCATTTCCCCCCCCCCCAAAATATCTCCCTCTTTTTAGGACTATTTAAAGTTATGGTCCTATACACATTTTATTCATATATATACTCATACATATACATACCCAAATACATGCATCACTTACACACCATACATATATTTGCACACCACACACGCGCGCGCGCGCACACGCGCACACCACACAGTGACACAAAAACCTGCATATGTATTTTGGGAAAAGAAAAAAAAAAAAAACCCACTACATTTCCCCTTCTAAACATTTTTCTACGTTGGTTTCAATATCAATCTTAGCAGTTTTCCATTTTTCAGTTTGACAGTATTTGCCCTTAGTTGACCATGCTGCTAAAGTGGGCCCAGTGTTTCACGGCCTTTTTAACAGTCTGTAGTTGGCCGAGTCAGGTCTTCGCCGATGGAGATGCCAGACGTTTAAGTTTTCGGCGGTTGTGGAGTACTTCCTCCCCCAGTCTCCTGGAGTGAAAGCGGGCGAGGATCGGGCGGGGCCTTGCTCCACCCCTCCTACCTGACGATGAGCTATTTCAATGTCACTGTTTTTCACCTCCACACCCACCTTTTCTTTGAAGACAGCCACACATTTTTTAACACAGTCATTCACGAGCTCCTCTCCACCAGCCTCTGAGACACCGTTTCACACGAAGATTCCACTGGCGACCATGTTGTTCGTTATCGTTTAATTCACGTTTTAAGTCCGTAAACCCCCTCTCATACTGTTCTAATTTTCCTTTCAGTTCTTTTTTCTCTTCCTTCAGTTGTTTACTTTCACTCCTGAGTTTTGTCCTTTTCCATCTGCAAATCAAACACGTCGCTTTCTCGTTGTGAATTCTGTTTTGTCAGTCTAGATACAACACTGTTCATTTCTTCTCTCAAGCTTTGAAAGTCCTCTTTGGTCACTAATTTTGGAGTTGATTCTTAATTTTTTCTAGGGCTTTCTGCACCTCCATTTCTTTTAGACTCGGACCGTCGCTCCCCTGCGGATCAGACGTTTTTTTGTCCGCTCTGCTGAAATGTTTCCTACCTTCACTGTGTGAAAAGCTAGGACTACCAGTTTATTTTCAAAATGTAGCATATTACTGTCTTCATAGATTCCTTCAAGTCAAAGAAAGTTCTTTAAGTTTAAAAAAAAAAAAAATTATTTCATATATTTCAAAAGAAACCTTTCATCCAGATCGAGGCCGTAAACGAAAACTGATCAACGCGAGAAGAGCGTGAACATGTAGGTGTCATGGCTTAAAATTCCGTTCCAGGTGAATTTGGCGCAGGCAGTGCAAGATGATGTGTGTGTAGGCCTTGAGTGTTTCATGGAGACGTACTTCAAAAAATGTGTTTGCCTCTCATGTTGTTGACAGTGAAGTAATATGTGCTCTTCAGATTGACTAACGTGACGGAACACTCTGTAAAAGTGCCAGGAAATATTTTGTTGTATTGCGGATCGAGAGAGGGGAGAGAGGAGGAGGGAAAAACACCAACAACATGTAGGGAGAGACTAACTGATGCTAGCCAGAGAATGTCAAAATCTTTCTGACAATTTGTACGTATGTTCATTATGGGTCACGGACGATGTTTTAGTTTAAGAGAACTAATAAATATTCATTCTGGCTCACTTGCCCCTCAACCAGTTTCGGGGCAAGTGAGCCAGAATAAATATTTATTAGTTCTCTGACAAGTAAGACTTCAATAACCAAAAAAATAACGATTATCTACAAACAAACATACTGTGTAGGATTATCCGTTTTCAATACTAATTTACTAAACTTTTCAGATTTTAGTTTTTGCTTAATCCTTTGTTTTTCCTGATCATTTTCAATAATATTATTTTCATGCATACATATATTAAACGCGCCTCTGTCTTTCATGTGAAATAAAACTACAGTCTTTAACTGTTAGACAAACAAACATGATTCGGCCGGCCTTACCCACCTACTATTGTGCAGAGTTCTGAAACCAGAGAGCTTAATGACTTAAGTGTGGAGTTGGATTTTCTTATCTCCGGGGTTGGCCTATGCATGGAATACAGAGGCCCGTCATTAGGCTGGCGCCTCATTACATAATTTGTGGTGTTGGGTTTTATGACAGGCGAACAGGCGCAGTGGTTTTTGGCGGCTAGCGTTAACAAGCTTAGCTCTGCTGTAAGAATATATATGCTAAAGCAAGTTTGGTGACTTACTTCTGCTTGTGTGACATATTTCTAGCCGCGTGACATTGTTTCTTTTGGTTTGACCTGTGACATTGTTTTTTGGTGTTGACACTATTTCTTGCTGTTGACATATAAAAAGGTATTGACCTGTTTATAGTTACGTGTTCTTGGAGACATGCAGTTAGTTTCAAAATGACGGATCAGGCAACAACATCAGGAACACCAAGAACTGTTGAAAGTTTTTGGCCAGTATTCCATTTAAAAAAGAACATTTGGAAGAGCAAATAGCGAAAAGAGAAAAGAGTTGAGAAAGATAAAGAGACAAAGAGTGAAACAAGAAGAAAGAACTAGAAGGACAAAAATTAAAATCATTGATTGATAATGAAACAAAATTGAAAGCTGCTCTTGATGAATTAAATACTTAACGGGATGTAGCTACATATTAGGGGGCTAAACTTAGATTTTTGGATCACTGGCACGCGTCGCTGCCCTGGCTAGGTAATTTTGTGTAATTTGACACGAGCTGATTTGCGTTGGGCGGTCGCCTACTAGTAAAGTGACAAATGCGCCGCCCCAGCTCTGCAATTTTGTAAGCCAATAATTGAAGGTTTGCACGAAGGAAAGCACCCCTTTAGAATAAGAGAAGAGGAGTTGTCTTCCCAAAAAAGAATGTAACAATGGATTGTGTTTTTATTTTACGTTTTATCAAGTCGCCATAGGTTCTTATTTAAGTCGCTTTTAAGTCGTTCTAAGTTCTTAACCAAGTAACCTCTAAGTTCTTAATTAGTCACCTCAAGTTCTTAGTTAAGTTTTTAATCAAGTCACCTCAAGTTTTTTAATTAAGTTCTTAATCAAGTCACCTCAAGTTCTTAAAGTTCTTGATCAAGTTCTTACTCAAGTTAGCTCAAGTTCATAACTAAGTCATCCCCTAAGTACAACCAAGTCTTATTCAAGTTAACTTATAATTATTTATTAAGTTCTTAAAGTGTTATTGCATCTGAAATGGATCAAAATGAACTTTTGTTGTTGGCGGGTTTAGCATGCTTTTGTGTTCGGATTCTGTATTTAGTGGTTGAGATTGTTTGGACTGCTTTGGTTTTTGTTGTCTTTGTTTATATATTTTTTTTACCGTAATAACCACCCCCAACAGCAATGCCGCCAAAAATGACAATTGCTTTAAGAAAATATGAAGACTTTGGCGGTGTAGGCAGCCCTGTTGTTGTAGACCTTGAATCAACTTGTTCTGGCGTTTTTAAAGCCGGCATTGAAACAACTGGCTGCGGCTTTGGCACTTTTTCATTCTGTGATTGTAACTGTAATTTTTTTTGTTTGTTCCACTCTGCTAATTGTTTTCCTGCTGCAACACGCCCAGGATGCTTTTTACTGGTCACTTTCTCCCACCTGATTCAATGTTTTCTGATTCTGATTCTGATTCTGCTGTTTTTCTGGCTCGTTCATTTTGAAGGGAAATAAAATCTATATGATTAAAAGTTATTAATCCCATGATTAATGGCGACAGTAATGTTCCAAATCTGTAATATAGATCACAGCTTAGAGACTCTAATGACTTTGTTAAAACTGGATCCTGCGTTAATCAAAACATAAAATCTTGTTCAGAATCAATGGAGCAAATCTACTGACTAGTTTAGTGTACAAACTAAGAACCGTTTGCCCGACGCTTTTCACCATTCTCGACCCCAGCTGCGCTTCATACCTGTTATGATACTTAAAATGTCTTGTGGCGACATCTGTTGAATTTGTTCTATGCTGAATTCAGTTCCGAGGAACTGTTTGTTTTTCCACATGCTGCCAAAGAATACAGCCTCTCCTTTTTGGGCATAATAGCTTGTCATCAACTTCTTCATTTGTAAGTCCAGGACGGTTTAGGCTGCTCTGTAGCTCTAGTAGATCATCGCTGTTCATGTTTTTTATTAATTATAATTATTTTATTTTAAAAAATGAGCACCGAAAAAAACTATTACTAACCTTGTATACCATTCTGCTGTTATTGGAGGTCTAAGTGTAGGATACACGATGCTTGGTAAAAGCCTGTTAAAAATAAAACCAGCAGATCTTGGCAAACTAGACTTTGAAGACTCAGCAAAACTATTGCTATTATTGCTTTCATTTGCTACGAAAGATTTTCTAGTTAAGCAAGGAATATTCCAGACAGTATCAATATGTAAAATTAAAAAAAAATGCATTTATAAAAATGGCTTCATCGTAATGATGATAGGGCGCTTAGTGTGG
>JAFLJL010001172.1:0-5000 GCA_018398815.1 Conus ventricosus | reverse complement strand
TCCAAACATACTTTTTTTTGCCTTTAAGGCCCTCTCTTCTAGAGAATAAGAGAACGTTAAAACCGGATGAAAAAATTATACTAAATACTTATACTGGTTGGCAACTTCTATTTGTACCTCACCAAAGAACCACTTTTCTCTAGAAGCTATGTGGCCTCCATTTCTAAAAATAACTATTTTCGACTTTTCATGGTTAACAGTAAGTTGTAATCTGTGGGCAGTATTATATAAAATATCCAGCTGACGTTGAAGACCTATAATCGTGCTGGAAATAAGAATAACGTCATCAGCGAATAACATAATTAGAATTTGAATGATATCAGGGGTCAGGGTTATCCGTGTTTTCCAGACTGAAGGATATCATTGGCTAATTCGTTAATGAAGAGAGCAAATAAAATTGGGCTGCATTATCTCCTTGTTTAAGTCCGTTGGGGCACATGAACACATCTGTCACTTCATTATTAACTCGAACCCTAGCTTTAACAACTTCGTACATACTTCTTATAGAATTGTACATTTTCCCTTGAATTCTATATTTACGTAGTATTAACCAAAGATAGTTTCTATTCACAAGGTCAAAAGCCTTCTTAAAATCAATGAATGCTGCATATAGTTTCTGTTTAGAAGAAAGCTGTTTTTGTATCAATGCTAGTAATGTGAATATATGATCAACTGTACTAAAATTTTTTTCTAAAGCCTGCTTGGAATTCACTTAGTAAATTATTATCTTCTACCCATTTAGTCAGTCGTTTATTCAAAATAAAGGAATATAGTTTGCTGTTAATGTTCGATAAAGAAATACCTCGATAATTGTTTGGGGAATTGGGATCACCTTTTTTCAGGAGGGGGTGTATGATAGATTCAGACCAGCTTAGTGGAAATGCTCCTAAATTAAAAAGTTTATTGAAAAACTTCGTCAGAAAAGAAAACAACTAAAGGACAAGAATGCTTATAAAATTCCCCAATAAAGCCATCTGGGCCAGCTGCTTTACCATTTCTCAAGGCTTTAATAGCTTCATTAACTTCTAGTTCCGTTATTTCAGCATCTAAAGAAGAACAATCTATATCTTCGTTTGTTAGATAATTGTCTACAAAAGTGCCGCCTTGATCATTGTTTTCAGTAGAATCGTTTTCCACACAGTCACCATTAAAGACCCACTGAAAATGGTTATACCAGTCCTCAGAGGAAGCAGAGCAATCTTGATGTTTGTTGTTAACCTCTTTTTGATGGTACCCCAGAACATTTAGGATCATGTGCATTGTTTTCAAGTGTTTCTATGTCTGTCTATTATGTTCTTATTCTTTTCTTTTAAGAAGTTTTTTATATTCCCTTAATTCATCAGTGTATTTAGTTCTGAGTTTTTCAGCTTTATTTGGGTTTGTGCATCTTTGATGGTTTCTCAAAGACTGTCTTACATGCAACTGTTTTTCTCTGCATTCTTTATCAAACCACGGGCTCTTTTTAGAGGGATCAATTATAATCTTCTTCTTCATGCATTCACCAGCTAATGCAAAGCCCTCACAGAACCTTGTAAGAGCTCTCTCTATATCAACATCAATAAGGTCTATTGCTTTGCTAAAAATACTTTGTATTTCTTTTGATTTTTGTTTTTCACAGTATTCATTTAATTTCTCTTGATCCCACACATACTTTTCAATAACTCGTTTCTTATAGTTCTTATCATTATCATGTTTAACAATTTGGACATTTAAGGTCAGTTCTATTGGCATGTGTTTTGATTCTATTCTAGATAAACTTGCAGCTTTAAAGCTTGTTTAATAATAGATTTAGACATCAAAAAATAATCAATTACGCTTGAGCCATTGTATGTTATATATGTGAATGCACCCTGCTGATCACCTTGGACCAAACCATTTAAAATTATCAAGGAGAACTGCTCACAGAGTTTAATTAAGTATCGACCAAAATTATTGATAACTCTGTCTTTTGAATTTCTTGCATATTGTAATTCTACATCAGTATCGTCATCTTCGAAGAAGGTAACATCAGGAATAGAAAGCGTATTGGCGTTAGCATTACCAGTTCTTGAATTTAAATCACCCATAATAATAACAGGTAAGTCACCGTACTGTTCATACATATCAAGAATGCAATGCTCTAATAATAAACCCCATTGTAAATCTCAGTTTCTTCATAGTATACGCTCTGCGATGGTGGAATGTACATGCCTATAATCAAACAATCAGTTTCTAATCCCGTTAACTTTTTTGAAACTTTAAGACTATACAATTGTCGATTTCTACTGAAATATATTGTACATATTTTGCATATAGCTTTTTTACCAACATTTGTAACACCACCTGACAGGCGAGCTGTTAAAACTATCAGATACTTTTATACCAGGTGATAGCCACACATCAAAAGAGGGGAAAAGATGAGCTGGAAAATGTATCGAAAATGTTTCAGTAAAGAAAATAATGTCATAATTTTGCAGAAATGTTCTAACATCCGGTTGGTAAATTGTTTTCAGCCCTTCAATATTATATGTCAGAAATGTTTATAGTGTGGACGTATTTTGTTGCAATGCTGTGGGTGTGTGAATCACGTACAGGGTCCAAAATACGGGCAGGGCCGAGTCCTAGGTATTGTGGAGTTGTTGACCAGTGTCAGTTTTGGAAGAGCCACTCTCACACGAGGGAAACATTCAGTGACATGGGTCTGTCTGGATTTTGCCCTGCTCCGTGTTCGCATACCACTGGCTGAGGAGATTTCAGACACAATGGAGCAGTTCTGTTGGTCAGGTTTCATGGGTTCCTGTTGGAAGTCGATCTCGCCACTTCCGTCATGCTGTCGACGTTCTGGAGACTGGCCTTCCACTTCATCTATAGTGGTCCAGGGATCAGTCAGCTGCTTGGGTTGAGTTGGCTGTTGTTGATCTGGGAGTCATCAGGGGGCGACAGGGGTGGGGAGAAATGGCTATACCGGCCACTGGCTCCTCCCGACCTTCCATTCCATGGTAACTGGGGTGTGCTACTGCAGGCTCCTCCAGAGTGATGTGGGCTTGGTCTTCATTGGACAAGTCACTTATTCAGAGAGAGAGAGAGAGAGATAGAGAGAGAGAGAGAGAGAGAGAGAGAGAGAGAGGGAGAGAGTGAGGGAGAGAGAGAGAGAGATGAGAGAGAGAGGGAGAGAAGAGAGAGAGAGAGAGAGAGAGAGAGAGAGAGACAGAAGAGGGAGAGACAGAGACATACAGACAGACAGACTGACAGACAGACAGACAGACAGACAGACAGACAGAGGACAGAGACAGATGGAGAGCTGGTGAGATAGATGAATAAATAGATACATATATACATACATGCATATATACGTGGATAGGTACATACAATACATACATTCTTACATACATGCAAAACATGCACACATACGTACTTACATACATGCAAACATGCACACATACGTACATACATACATGCACACATACGAACATGCATACATACATACCTACATGCATGCATGCATACATATATAAACACATACATGCATGCATCTATACACACATACGTACATGCATGCATGCATACATACATACAAGCATACATACATACATACATACATACGTACATACATACATACATACATACATACATACATACATACATACATACATACATACGTAGGCCTACATTCATACATACATGCATACATACATACATACATACATACATACATACATACATACATACATGCATACATACATACATACATACATGGTTCAGATCCGCTACAAAATGCAATAAATATAACTGAGTCGCGTTCCATTTTTCCGAGAGTCGTTAAAATCGGTTGAAGGCTTTTTGCACAACTTTTCTGAACAGACGGACAGACAAACAAACAGACAGACACAGGTGGACATAGACCCCTCCTCCCCCCCCCCCCCCCCCAATCCCCTGGGCGAGGTAATGATCTGCAACACAGTTCACAAAAAGAGAAGGGGGAAAGACAAGAAAGACAACAACACGTAGCAGCGCTTAAAAACACATTAAAAGCCCATATAGGCAATTAGACGCTGCCGCGTATGGATAAGCGGAAAGTTTAGTTTTAGATACCGTCATTGGTTTTTTTTTTTTTTAAAAGTGCCGCATCGAATTACAATTATCTGGTACGGGACAGATAGAATGATTCGACAAGCTTTCATGCTCTCTCTCTCTCTCTCTCTCTCTCTCTCTCTCTCTCTCTCTGATAATTCGTCGTTGCCATGCTCTCTCTCTCTCTCTCTCTCTCTCTCTCTCTCTCTCTCTCTCTCTCTCTCTTCTCTCTCTCTCTCTCTCTCTCTCTAACAATTCGTCAAGTTGCCATGCTCTCGCTCTCTCTCTCTCTCTCTCTCTCTCTCTCTCTCTCTCTCTCTCTCTCTCCAGTCATTTGCTTCCTGATTCATGCATATATGCGTCCGGTTGGTGCTTCATTCCCTTTTAACAAACCCATTGATGTAAATGAAGCCTATTCCTAATATTAATGCAATATGCATTTAATTCTCCAGACACGTGAAGACGGATGAGATGGGAGACAAAGGTTAAAAGGGATCAATATAACATATGTAAAGGAGGATGGGGACAGCGTCACGCCATGCAAAATATATTCACATTTAAGACATTGTTAAACACTTCACAATCTGCGAACCCCCTCTTGAGAAGTTGTTAGAGAGATCTTTTACACTTTTTTGTTTTGTTTTGTTTGTTTTCTATTTTTTTTATATTCTCTTACACTCGGTGGAATCACGGCTATGTACATTCACCGGCACTCTTCAGCCTGCTAATCGCTTGTATCTTAAGGCATGGAGTCCAAGATCTTCCTGAGGTGATGTACATCCACTGGTTTCAGCGTGGGTGAAGGAGGCTATCCATATTGCCGCCAACAACCCCACACCCAACCAGGACCAGGGCAGACACACCTTGCCATCGGTGTACAACACCCTCATTGTTCAGTCACATAACCAGGGTTCGACCCCTGGTCGTGTGGGCACTGAACGCCAGTTTAT
>JAFLJL010001171.1:20000-42613 GCA_018398815.1 Conus ventricosus | reverse complement strand
TGTGAAGGGATCACTTGCTTTGTGACTGAACAGGTTGTGTCTCGCGCGCACCTCAATCAACTAGGCCAAGTGATCACATGGTCGTTTGGCCTAGTTTGCCGCTGACTGCAAAACTCTGTAAAATAGGTGCGGGTGTATGCGCGGCAAAAATAGCCTTGCGACTGTCACTATAAATAACCGTTCACACATGAACATTCTAGTCAGGTGCACGCCGCAGCCCGCTATTATCTCTCCCTTTAAAAGTTTTACTGTCGGCACCAGCAATTAGGGTTGTGGACCCCATCATTTACCTTCCTCATATTACCAGTGACAGAGACACACAGTCGGTAAACAAGAAGTAACGCAGACACTATTTATTATAGATGACTGTTCGGCAGAAAGAGACATAGTTAAAAAACGAAATACTTTGTCAAAACTGGCTCTCAGTGGAAGACATGCTGGGATAAGTGTGTGGATTTTATGTCAAAAATATAACTCGGTTTTAAAAGACTTTAGAGAACAGTTTAAAGACTGTAGTTTTATTTCACATGAAAGACAAGATGCATTTTGATGAATGTATGCGTGAAAATGATGTTATTGAAAATGATCAGGAAAAACACAGGATTAAGCAAAAACTAAAATCTGAAAAGTTTAGTAAATTAGTATTGAAAACGGTAATCCTACACAGTATGCATGTTGTAGGGTTTACTAGTTAGAGAACTAATAAATACCTATCCTAGGGCAACCGCCCGAAACTGTTTGAGGGCGGTTGAGCTAGATTGGTATTTATTAGTTCTCTAACCCCCCATACATACACGGGAAACTCAAAACAAACATAGGGAAAGAATTCTTCAAAATCCTAACAACTCATTTCCAAAAGAACACAAACTGCCAAAATATTTAACAAAAACACTGTCAAAACTATCGTACTCATGTATGCCCAACCTCAAAAACCTAATTGATGCATCCAACAAAATGAAAATCAACACAGCAAAGAAGGGTGAAGAAAGGAAATCTTGTAATTGCACCAGAAAAGAGCAGTGCCCACTAGACAATAAATGTCTTCACAGCAACATTGTATACCAGGCTACTGTGACATCAGAAAATGAAAAGAAACATACATAGGAATCACTGAAAACCACTTCAAAACCAGATATGCAAACCACAAAACAGTCATTTATAAAAGAAAAATAAAAACCAAACAGAACTGAGCAATATATATCTGAAACTTAAAGACGCAAAAACAAGCTACAAATATATCTTGGAAAATCATAAAAAGAGCATCATCATACAGCAATGTTTCAAAAGGTGCAACCTATGTTTAACTGAAAAATGGTTAATACTATGCAAACCACACTTAGCAACTTTAAACACTAAAACAGAAATAGTAAACAACTGCAGGCATAAATGGAAATCGTTGTTAGTGAACACACTCAAAACAAAAACCTGAAAGCCCCCAAAAAACACGTGCAGCCAACCCGCACGTGCAAACAACCGCAAACGTGAGCCCACACGCTATATAAACATCGGCGGTGGCAAATCAAAAGCCATCCTGATGACAGTGCAACGCGCTCGAAACAAATTTGTAGAGATTTCTTTTAATACCTTATTTTAACAAATGTTGCTCCCAAGGGTTGAGCGCTCTGGAAATCGTTTTGGTATTTTAACCACATTGATCTTAATAGCTCCTAACGTTGAGCACTGTGACCTAAAAGATTTAAAATGGAAGAAATCAATTTTAGACAGTCAACAAAAAACATACCATTTTCAAATCCGCAATCCTACCTAAAAAAAACTAATAGAACAAACTGAAAAGTCATACACAATATGAGATGGAAAGCATTCTTTTTCCTGAACCCAAACGCAAAAAAAGAGGACAAAAACACCTACGATTTCAAAATCATGGCGATCACCACCAGCCATAGATGAAATGAAACCCTTTGAAGATCAAATGAAAAGAATGATAACCAATATTGAATTCAAAAAATATAAACAACGGTTTCCAAACAACACTAAATAAACAAATAAAACAAATACAAAATGACAAAAAAATATTTGTGAAGGCTGATAAAACTAGCAATTATTACAAATGGAACCAAAAGAATACTCTCAACTCCTTGACAAAAACATCCAGAAAAACTATAAAAAAGCCGACAAAAATATACATGACAGTATCCGCACTAAAGAAAAAGAACTTGCAGAGCGCATAGACCTAAGTGACAGGATAGAAGCGACAGCAACAAAGAAGCATTCATAACACTCAAAGACCACAAGCCTAATTTTCATAACAATCCAACATGTAGACTCATAAACCCATCCAAATCTGAATTAGGCAAAATAAGCAAGAAAATTCTGGAAAAAATAATAAAGAACGTAAATCAAACTCTGAATACAACCTCTGGAAGAACACATACGAAGTTATCCAATGGTTCAAAAACTCAATAAACAAAGTAATACAGTATTCATCACATTTGACATAGTAGACTTTTACCCATCTATAGATGAGGAACTACTCACCAAAGCCCTGAAGTTTGCCAGTAACCACACAGACATAACAGGGTCAGAAATGGAAATCATTCTCCATACCAAGATAAACATTACTACACAGCAAAAATGAAACCTGGATCAGGAAAACCAACAGAAACTCAACATTCGACGTAACCATGGGGATCATATGATGGTGCAGAAACATGTGAACTGGTCGGATTATTCATGCTGTCCAACATCAAGAAAAAACTCGGAAAACAAGTCGGACCATACAGAGACATGGCCTTGCTGCACTAACCAACAATCCAAGACCATCGAAAACAAGAAGAAAGAACTATGCAAAATCTTCCAAAACCACAACTTAAAGATTACCATTGAAGCAAACAAAAAGGTAGTGAACTACTTAGACATAACACTGGATCTCAACAATCACATATATAAACCATACAGAAACCCAACGATACACCTCTTTATGTACACACCAAAAGTAACCATCCACCATCTGTATAAAGACCATTCCCCATGGCATAAAACAAGAGACTGTCAAACCTGTCATGCATGTGAGAGAGTGTTCAAAAATGCAGCAGTAGAATACCAGGAGGCACTACAAAAAAGTGGAAACAATTACAAATTACAATACAACCCAGACAACAACACAAATAAAAGCAAGAAAATAGAAAAGAAAATCATATGGTATAACCCCCCATACGACGGGAAACTCAAAACAAACATAGGGAAAGAATTCTCAAAATCCTAACAACTCAATTTCCAAAAGGACACAAACTGTCCAAAATATTTAACAAAAACACTGTCAAACTATCGTACTCATGTATGCCCAACCTCAAAAACCTAATTGACGCATCCAACAAAATGAAAATCAACACAGCAAAGAAGGTGAAGAAAGGAAATCTTGTAATGCACCAGAAAAGAGCAGTGCCCACTAGACAATAAATGTCTTCACAGCAACATTGTATACCAGGCTACTGTGACATCAGAAAATGAAAAAGAAACATACATAGGAATCACTGAAAACCACTTCAAAACCAGATATGCAAAGCACAAACATCATTAATAAAGAAAAATATAAAAACCAAACAGAACTGAGCAATATATCTGGAAACTTAAAGACGCAAAAACAAGCTACAATATATCTTGGAAAATCATAAAAAGAGCATCATCATACAGCAATGTTTCAAAAAGGTGCAACCTATGTTTAACTGAAAAATGGTAGAGAACAGTAAAATGTCTGTTCTGGCTCAACAGCTCTCAACAAAGTTTCGAGCTGTTGAGCCAGAACCAGACATTTACTGTTCTCTAACTAGTAAACCCTACAAACAAACATACTGTGTAGGATACCGTTTTCAATACTAATTTACTAACTTTCAGATTCTAGTTTTGCTTTAATCCTTTTTTTCTTGTTTGTTTTTATAACATCATTTTCGCGCATACAGCATCAAACGCGCCACTGTCTTCATGAAAAATAAAACTCACAGTCTTTAACTGGTCTCTAAAGTCTTTTAAAACCGAGTTATATTTTTGACATAAAACCACACACTTATCCCAGCATGTCTTCCACTAAAAGCTAGTTTTGCCAAAATGGTTCTTTTTTTAACTGTGTCTTTTTCTGCCGAACAGTCATCTATAATAAATAGTGTCTTCGTTCCTTCAAACAGCCTATAAAAGAGTTCTAAACACTCACTCAGTTTATTGCTAGGATCAACTAAATATATGTCATCATCCGTCCATATAAACCTTCTATCATGATACGCTTTCTTCCATTTAAGAGTTGGACAGAAAATCAAAATTATAGCGATAAACTGTTTGTAATAGGTCTAGGACAAATATTGTTTTTTCCACAACCAGTTTGTCCACAAATCAATGAACAATGAGGCTCTTTGGCATAAAGTTTAACTGCTCCATAGTTTTTATAACAAATTTTAATTTAATTTAATCCAGTTATTGTGTTTATTATGCTCTCTGTCAAAACTTGTTCAGTATAAAAAAACCCTATAAGGCCTAAATGTGTAAGATTAATCCAATTCAGTTCTGTAAGATTGTTTCTATTTAGACTAATATTGATTTTTTGCTTGTTGTTATGACCTTAATATCCTCACCATTGTGAAGAATGACTACAGTAACTTTAAGTTTTCAACGTCTAAGTTTTGCCAGCTAATTAGAATTCCTTTTAGAAGGACGTCACTAACGCCCACAACCCCATCCCTCTCCTCATCTTTTAAGACAGAAATTTCAAATATCATTGTGAACGTGTCTCCTAATTTCATTTGCGGAATGAATTGTAATTTTGTAGAAGCATCTTTCAAAACTGATTCTCTTCTGTGGAGGATGCACTGTTTATTCCCATACGCTTTATTTCAATCTCTTTCGGATTATTGTCCTCTGGCATAAGACTTACATGTAAAGGACCAGAGTTGAATGCTTTTCTGAAACTTTTTTTGGCGGTCAAAAAATGTAAATGGGCTTATGAATTCAAATTTTATGTCCCATTCTAAATATGTTCTAAGTGCCATTTGCTGTCAGGTTTTCGAACTATTTTATATTCATACTGGCCAGCATTATTGCTTCTACATTGCGCAGTTGTTCTAGTTTAGGAAACCTTTTGTTGTCGCCTACTTCTTTACGTTTATAATCACCATCTTTAGTGTACTCAAAACCATACAAAGCGCCTATCTCACCGTTTTGTTCAAAGTCCGCAACATCTGCAAGGTCTTTTAATTCTAAAGTTATACACCTCACAGGCACTAATGTAACTCCTGATTCTTCTGGTCCACGTGACATTTTTTAGAACAACTAATTATTTTATTTCTAAAACAATGTGTAGGTTATCACATTTCACAACTTTCCTCCCCGTTTTGTCTGTGATTTTTATATTAAATGATCCGACCCTCCCACAAACTAATCTTTAAACTGTAAATTAGGAATTGTATAATTTCATAATCGCAATATGCAGCTTTCCCTGACGGAAGAGCTCTAAAACAGTGGAGGGCCTTCCATCATATAAGTTTTCATCAGTGCTCAGCTCGTCTAAATGAACATAGAGCAATGAATGTAATGCAAGATCGAGCGGACTTTCTCCCTCATAAGTAGTTTTATCTGGTGTAACACTAAAACTATGAGTGGGTCGATTGGTAGTTGTAAAGCCTAACATTTTAGCTAGCTCTCTATCAAAATAGTAACCTACTTCTTCTTTTTCAGGTTTGAAGGTCAACATTGTTTTTAGATTTGCATTGTTGAGTTTGAGAGTAATGTCGAAGTTACTCATTGCTTCTTTTAGTGAGCAAAACCCGTAATAACCATCAGGTATTGTTAACTGGCTAACTAATTTTCCTGCATTATTAAATTTTTAATCTTATTATTCTCCTTGGATTCAGTTATATTAAACCATACAACTTTGTAAAAATTTCATGGAGCGCGACCGCTCTGGTTCCGCAATCGTTATCAATAGCATGTTCTAAAAACGAAGGGCGGTCTTGAGTTGTTATTGTTACAAACATTTTTTAAACGAAATAAAAATGAGTGCATTCAAATATACTGGTGCAAAATATTCTGTTGGGCCGCACTACAATCTTAAAAATATAACAACTGGTACTCTTGACATTTCTGTGACTCAGTCTGACACCTTTCAAGTAAAGGTTAGTACTCCATTGAAGAGCTATCTTAACCCTCCTATTAAAAACGACCACATCCCGAAAGTGTGGTTAGTCATCCGATGCAGTTTTATCAGAACCAGTTAAACTTTGCTGTGTTTTGTGCATCAACTGGGTGTGGAGTGTCGTATGCTGATCATTTAAATCATCCTGATCCTTTGGTGAGGTCAGTGTACAGATTTCATTTCTATTACACCTTCAGGCGTATTTTGACTGAATTGCAAGCGCCATTGCCAAATGACAAACCGTTTAATCCATTCAGCAACAGAATAGACATGAAGGCTTTTGAAAGGATCTGTAACGAATTCAATATTAAGGTCAAGACAGACTTTAGACAAAAGTTGGATCTTAATCATGGTCTAGGCACCCCTTATTTTGGGGCGTGCACAGAAAGTATAACTATGACTGGAATCCCTCCTTACACATCTTTCTCTTCAGGCACAGCTGTTCACCTCGGGTCCATAGAGCAAGAGTATAAAACAGCATGGACAACATTTATATTAGACACTTCTAAGGGCCTAACTAAAGCAGGAATAGAACGAATAAACGACTCTGTTCGTACTTTACGTTTTGGTGTTTGCTAGGTTCGCAAGCACAAACGAGATCGAGCATAACTGATCCTTCTACTGGTTTTGATGCACAAAAACAATACTTAGCAAATTTAGAGGACGCCATTAATTCTACAGTTGATTTACCTTCAAGTATAAAAAGGTACCAAAATGTTTTACAATACGCAAGATCGAAAGTAGACTTTGCTGTTGGCACTGTTTATACATGCTGCCTTCTGACCTCAGACTCCAGATAGGAACAATAATAAACTACAATAATGAAATCCTTGTGGCAGGCAACGAACAGAAGGTCGGAAAAAACGAAATAAATTCTGAGCCAGTAATATTGCAACAGTAAACAAACAAGTCGACCCCCCAAGAATAAGTCATCCAATCCCTGTGGTCCAAAGCCCAAGACCGTTGAAGTCAAAAAAAATAATGACCACGAATATGAAAAGACAGCACTTGTTTTTTGGATTAACTGGCCTAGGATTACTTGGTCTTTATCTTACTAAAAATTAACCCAACTATTAAGAGAACTTATGTCCATAAGTGCATCGGCCATAAAGCCAACTACTTTGCCTGCAGTAGACAACAAGCCAGCTAACGACACTTCCTAATATCCGGGTAAAGCGTCTGCGGCTTTACTGGCTAATTTTTTAATAAACCCGCAAGATGATCAAGTTGTTTTTTTACCCATGATTTATCAGGCGGTGATGGAGGCGATGGCGTGGAGGCACTGACCCAGGACCACCACCGCCTGTAATAGCCATCACCAGTGTACTTATTGCAAATCCTAAGGCAGTTATAACGCTTACTAATGTGACTCCTTGCTCTCTAAACAGTGTTCGGATTCGTTCTGCTAGTGTTGTGTCTTCATATAAAATTCTTTGGATAGTTTCTCTTATTCTGCTCACTTGAGTTCGTATTTGTTCTCGGTTAGTAGACAACACTTCTAGTCTTGCTGATCTCTCTTGTTCAAGATCTTTTAGTCTTTGGGTTTCTTTCTTTAATATCATGCCCTAAGTTGGCGTCATCAGCCTCAACGAGTTTTTCTTTTCTCTTTTTATATGCCATCTAGTTCACCCAGTTTTGCTAAATTGTTTGTTAATTCGCCTCTGATGCTTCTCAAAGCATGATCAAGGGCTGTTATCTCTCGCATGGGTAACAGCGGATCGGAGATAGTTTTTAATGCGTTTCTCTGAAAAACTGGTTTCTGCTTCTATTATTTTGTCCGCTGTCTGACTTAAATCTTCAAGTTCCATGTTTTGTATTTGGCTATCTGTTGGGAGATCTTGTAGTGTGTTTTGAAGTTTAGAAACAGCCTCCCCCCTTAATTTGGTTTAGAAATGCCAAGGCGATTTGATCTCTCACACTGAGTCTTTGTCTAATTGTACCCCCGGCTAAAAACTTTAATGGGTCTCGTTTATCTGTAAGCCGAACAAGTTGTCCTTGATCGTTTTTCACATACAAATGGTCATTTCCGTCTACTTCAAAATCATCGGGGCTATAAATTCGGGAGGTTCTTGACCTAAACTTTGGTAAAATGATCTGGCCTTAATTTCTGTTAATTCATGCCGTATTGAGGGCGCTGAGCGATGCTGTGTTAAAGGAGTCACTTCACTCATGTCGTCTCCAGATCAAAAACATCATAATCTTCTTTACCTTCAATTCCTGCCATGTTTTTAAATAATTAACTTTTATTTTGTTTTATAAAAATGTCGCAAGCATATGGTTCAATTCTTGACCCGCATAGAAGACTGAAAGAGCCCTTTGGCGTGAAGGGAAATAAACGGAATATTATTGTTCCAAATAATCCATCTACTATTGATGCAGATCAAATTCTTACTGTCAAATTTCCAGACCTAGGAGCAGATGAAGTGATTGTGCCAGGCTCTGCGCGACTTACTTTCAAAATAGAACTCGAATCAACAGACACAAACAGGACAGTTGTGCAGAATCTGGGACGGGCAATCGTTAAGAAAATTTCTATAAAACTTGAGGGGCAAGAAATATTTTCTTTACACAATGCAGACATATTTTTTAACCTATTCTGATCTATGGCTAACCGAGAATGAAAGGAATGATCTTGCGTTTCAAGGAATCGAAAATAATGAAGCACTAAAACACAGAATAGGCGCTGAAGATGCTAAAGACGGCAAAAAGTATGTAGCTGTAAGTTATGCGTATGGAAATCGCTTTTCCATCCCCTTGGATTTTGAGTTGTTAAGTGCGCATGCGCCATACTTTCAAGGAGCATTAAAAGACAGATTGTCATATGAACTAACTTTTAATGAATACAAACGTGTTATCAGATCATCAGACACCGAAGCAAAGTACAGCATTTCTGACATCGCGTTAGAGTTTGACATTGTTAGCAACCCTCACTTAGCAAGGTTGATTGAGCAACAATATCAGTCAAAATTAGCAATATATTACGAAAGAGTGATTCACCATTCTACACATCCTAAAAGCAGGGCAGACACTATATGGAATTTTAGTTTTAGTGTCTCAGCAAGATCACTCAAAGGTATTTTATTGCTTTGCGAAGATGAAAGAACCATTTAAAAGACAAACTGAAAAGTTTCTTAATCCTAAAATAACGAAAGTGCAATGTACAATTGAGGGTAGTCCTAACCAAATCTATGCTAGCGGGCTTAAACCTTATCAGCATTTTGATGAAATAGAAAATTGTTCGGAGGCGGGAGGCATAGAAGTCCAACAGTAGACCTTGTGTCTAAAGATCTCCATCTTCACAGTGTTAGACTTGATGATTATTTAACAACGAAATACGGTTTATGGATTGACCTAAGGTCAACAGAGGATAAATCAGTTTGCATGAAGTGGGAGAACTGTTAAAGACATAATAAACATTCAAATTGACAAAGAAAAAGATGACGATAAACCACTTAATGCACATTTGTTTTTAATATATGATGCGCAGCTGAATATTCAAGATAACAGATTAAAAGATATACATTACTAAAATATTTTATTTTAAAAAAGCATGTCTGTTAAGCATTATTCAAAAGTACCTACAGAGTCGACAAAAGAAGAGATAGTAGAAACCCCCGACATAAAAACCTTCAGATTAACCAACATTACACAAATGCAACAAAAACAGAGCAGGACCTTTCAAATACAGCAAAACCAAACGAAGGTATTCTGCTGCCTGTAATGCTGTTACATATGTTAATACTGGAGCATCGACTTTGAGTGCACTATCGGCAGGAACAAGTGTTGGTTCCTTAGCAACAGGTGTTGGTGCGCCTGCAGCTTTACCTCTAGGCCGGGGTGTCTTTAGCTCTTGGCGTGGTTCATTAGCTGTAAGTGCTGCTAGCAAAAAATTAAAAACTAAACTCCAAAAGCACCAGCATGGTTCAGCTAATAACAGCTAAACTTAGTTCGTTCAAACTGACAATAAATAAAGCACTAGTTGACTCAAACATCACGGATGAAGAATTTAGTCGTTTACAGGCCGATTTTGATGACTATAAAGACAAAAGTTTGATCTTCAAAAAAAGGCAAGGCAAGTTTTTCTCAACAGCCATGACACTGAGCAGATAAAAAAGGAATGTTTAAAAAAAGTAAACGAGACATAAACTCTGTTCTAAACAGCTCACATTAACAACCCCAAAGGGCGTATTATACTTTTGTTTATGAGTCCAAGCACAAAAAGACCGTTGATATTGATTCTGATTAAGACGTATTTTTTTAATTTAAATAAATAGAGTTAGAAACAAAACACATCATGGATAGGATATATGAAGGCCAGACGAATTGTTTGAAGGAATGCTTAAGGGAGAGCGTTTATCAAAAGCTTAAATGATATTAATCTAGAAGTCATTGATCCAGCAAACGTACAGGCAATGTTGTTCATGCTATTTCTCAAGTTCCAGGTAAACTAACAATAGACCCACCATTAAAGTAATGTTAGCTGTTTTAATCGACTATATAACATAAATGAAGAAAATGTAGAAGTCTGGGTCTCACTAAACAACAGGTTATTCTTTCTCATAATGACTTAACACCTGGTTGGGCAGACCAACTGCTTACACAGTTTGATGTGGCCGCTGAAGAAGCCAAAATGAGAGGCTCGGGTTGGTCAGAGGGTGAAGTCCTAGAGATCAGATTAAAACAGGCTAAGTATGAGCCGATTGTTGGCAAGGCTTACATTCCGCTACCTCCAGCATTAGTCGCAAAGAGAGCAGTTCTAAACATAAAGAATTCGGACAGCAAATGTTTTATGTGGTGTGTTCTTCCAAGGCTGCATTACGCCCGTAAAAACGCAGAGAGAGTATCTAACTATGAACCTTACGTCAATGATCTTAACTTTAGTGGAAATCCTTTCTGTTAGCGTGGCAAAATTGATCAGTTTGAAGAACAAAACAAACCAATAACTGTTAATGTATACACGTGGTCTGAGAAACAAATTTGGTGCCTATTAGAGTGTCTCAAGACAGCCCCACAATAGGCGAAACCGGCCAAAAGTCATGTGGACTTACTCCTAATGTCTTCGCCAACAGGGTTGCCTCAACATTACACATTGATTCGCACAATGAGTAGATTATTAGCGCATACTTCAAAAATTGTTGGAAACAAGAATTCTGTAGAAAATGTTTAACAAGAATTCCATCCTTTCAAGCCGTGCTTGAACATAAAAAACATTGTAAAAGTTCTGTAGACTGTAATACAGAACTAATTACGCCCCCACCCAGATCTAAAGTTAGTTTTAAGAACTGGAAACGACTGCAACGAGTCCATACGTTGTTTATGCAGACTTCGAGTCGCTTATTGTTCCTTATGAAGGCCCAACGCCACAGAAACTTCCGAAAACTGTCTTAATAAGCAATCACCAGATTTGTTCATTTGCCTTTATCATTGTCAGGTCGGATGGCGTTCATTCGGAACCAGAATTATACAGAGGGCGTAATGCTGCAGAATACTTCTTAGAACGCATGCAGCAAGTGCGTAACGTCTGTTCTAATAATCTGAATCTCTCAGACATTATTATGACTCCTAAAGATCAACAACAGTATGACTCAGCCACACATTGTTGGATTTGCGGTTTAGGCCTCTCATCAGACGCAGAGAATCCAACAGGTGGCCTTGGCGGCCAGCGGGTAAGAGACCATGATCACATTAGCGGAAAGTTCAGAGGAGCAGCGCACAGTAAATGCAATCTTCAACAAAAGTTTGACCCAAAGACTGGAAGCTGCCCATCTTCTTTCATAACTTGCGAGGTTACGACTCACTTTTTAAATTGCAAGCAGTAACCAGCGACTCCAGGGTGTCATGCATTGCACAGCCCATCAGAAAAAGTACATGTGTTTCACTTT
Source organism: Conus ventricosus (assembly GCA_018398815.1). NCBI lineage: Eukaryota > Metazoa > Mollusca > Gastropoda > Neogastropoda > Conidae > Conus > Conus ventricosus. The sequence goes on along the minus strand of JAFLJL010001171.1, from coordinate 30,595 downwards.
AATAACATGTCTTTTTATGACTCTATGCAACACCTGAGGGGATCATTAGAGTCACTGGCTATGCCCCTTAAAGCCCCTGCCCAATAACAGAAGAATATTTTGACCCAACTCGTGTTAGAAAGGGCGTTTACCCTTATGAGTACATGAACAGTTGGCAAAGGTTTGACGAAGATACACTTCCCCCTAAAGACGCGTTCTTTTCTAGTCTTAGAGGAAAGGGCATCAGTGATTCAATTACCAGCATGCTCAAGAAGCATGGCAGAAGTTAGATTGTAACAAGGGAGACTATCATGATCATACTTGATGGCTGACGTTTGTTTGTTGGCGGACATTTTTGAAAATTACAGAAAGACCTGCATTAAACATTATAGCCTGGATCCTGCGCATTACATTTCTGCGCCCGGATGAGTTGGGGTGCTTTCTTAAAATACTGGAGAACAGATTGATTTATTGTCAATTTACCAATGATGTCAGATGTTGAAAAAGGATTGCGTGGAGGAATTAGTATGGCGTCGCATCATTACTGTAAAGCAAACAACAAATACTTGGACGACTATGATCCAAGTAAAAGGTCTAACTATCTCATGTATTTAGATGCAAACAGTCTGTATGTTTGGGCTATGGCTCAATCACTTCCATTACGTAACTTTAAAATGTACACTGGCGGTATTAAAAACATTCAAAAATTTGTAGAACAACTGCATACTCTTACAGCTGATCGTAAAAGAGGTCTTATTCTAGAAGTTGACTTAGAATATCCTCATGAACTCCATGACCTACATAATAGACTATCCATTAGCTGCAGAAAGTCTAAAGATGAATCCAAGAGAGCCGCCTAACTTGTGCCTAATCTTCGCGGCAAAAAAAAATTATGTCTGTCATTACAGACTTCTACAATTTTATTTAAGACATGGTTTGAAGTTGAGAGCAGTTCATCGTATAAATTGCTTTTGATCAAAACCGTTCATGAAACCATACATCATGAAGAACACTGATCTTAGAACTAAATCCACAGATGCTTCAGAAAAAGACTTTTTCAAGCTGATGAACAACAGCTGTTTTGGAAAGACTATTGGAGAATCCACACAAGCGCAAAGATGTCAGATTGGTCACCAGAGAGAACGAAGCAATTAAGCTGACTTCAAAACCTAATTATCAGACTTTAGAGATTTCATGATGGGCTTTTTGGCATATGATGAAAAAAAAAGACAGTCAAATTGAACAAACCTGTATTTATTGGGTTTACTGTTTTAGAATTATCAAAGCTTTAAATGTTAGAATTTCTTTATGACTACTTTAAACCCTTGTATCCGAGTCCAAAGTACTTTACACAGATACAGATAGTTTTGTTATAGATATCCCTACTGAAGATATCTATAAAGACATGGAATTAGAAGTAGCTAAAGGGCATGCGGGATGGTATGATACATCTGATTTATCCTGAAGATTCACCTTTACATTCATCCGTTAATAAGAAGGTTTAGGAAAGATGAAGATGAATTATCTGGAGGGTGAGTAAGGAGTTTATTGGTTTACGGTCGAAAATGTACAGTATTTCGAGCCAGGAGAAAACCATTAAGAAGCAAAGGAATATCTCGCAGTGTTGTGCAGTCAAACATATCACATGACAACTACAAAGAAGCATTGTTTGACAATAAGACTTTTCAACATGGCAACGTAAAACTACGATCTAATCTACATGAGATCAACACAACTGTTGTAACAAAGAAGTCATAGATAGAACAAACACTAAACGAGTATTTGTTAATCCAGAGTTTTCATATGCAATTGGGCATGGAGAACAACATAATTATATTTCTTCTTCACTGAGGGCTTCATCAAAGGGTTTATATTTTTCATCACTTTTATATAAGATCAATCATATCATTATCCAATTCAGCCAAATTATTTTTCATGTTTGCTTGATGTGTTCGAATTTTTTTTTATTTCAAGATATTCTTTTCCCCATCAAAATTTGGGTTTTTGGGTTGTAGGTGAACTGGATGTTTTAGCATGTATTGGTGAATCCTTGCAAATGTTTCCCTAATAGTAGAACTCGTATCAATGATTCCCGTATTATTTCAAGGTCTCTTCCTTTATCATTCTTGCTTCGTCCTGAGCTTCCATTTTAGTCTCAAATATATTTATGTAAATTTAAAAATTAATTAAGCAACTGGAACTGTGATTAAGGAGTTTATTGGTTTAAGGCCGAAAATGTACAGTATTTCGGGCCAGGAGAAAACTTTTTCCTCAAGTTTCATTATAAGCTCAATCATATCATTATCCAATTCAGCCAAATTGTTTTTCATGTTTGCTTGATGTGTTCGAATTTTTTTTTATTATTTCAAGATATTCTTTCCCCCATATCTGATAATCAAAATTTGGGATTTTGGGTTGTAGGTGATCTGGATGGTTTAGCATGTGTTGATGAATCCTCATAAATGCTTCCTTAATATTAGAACTCGTATCATATGATTCCTGTATTAATTCCAAGGTCTCTTCCTTTATCATCTTGTTTCCTTCTGTGCTTCCATTTTAGTCTCAAATATATTTCTGTAAATTAATTAGCAACTGGAACTGTGTCTGGCGGGATTATCTGCAGTTCTTCCTTCACAAAAGATCTTTGAGGAGCTGGTTGCTTTGTTGTGTCATGTTTCTCGTAATAATACACGGGCGATTCATTTTTACAATTCTTTTTATTTCATATGGATCAACACTCCAAACGATCAGTTGCCCTGATGCGAGTGTCCCCTTCTGCTTCCCCCGGTAAATAAAGTACCTTACTTTAAACCAAATGGCAATAGTTTGCCGGATGAATTGGTGTCTCCTTCAACAACATCTATTGTTTGTTTTTTGATTGCTTGTACTGGTTTAGCCCTTTAAATTCTTCATTATTCATTGCGCCCAAAACTGAGGGCAGTCTTCTAACCTATTCTGTGTTGCGAGAATTGTCAATCAGCTCTCTGTGATACTGGTAGGAAAAAAGTCTTTCAGCTAACTGTTTGTTAAAGTTTTCACTAAAGCCTGTGATCTGTGAACTCCTGGGATGCCTCTTTTAATGGCAACTCTATGTTTTAACAATAATCGATTCACTTGGCTTTAAATTTTTTCCATCATCGACTTGAATCATGCGAGGATAAGTTAGCGGCCTCGTTGGTATATCGTTGTATAGCGACAGCAACAGCAGAAGCACTCTTTTGTGTGTAATGGTTCCGCATCTTTGTATCTTGAAGCTATGTCAATGACTGTAAGTGCGTACTTAAATCTTTTCGTCTAAATCGTATCATGGGGTAAATATAGAAGGTCCATTTGATGGGTGTCGTTCGGTATTGTATTCACAAAGTGCGGTCTCTGTATTCGTCTAGGTGCAGGTAAATAAATTTGCCAAATCGCTTGTTTAGATAACCATTCCTTTGCTGTTTGTTCACTGACTCCCGCTGCTTGGCTTGGCTTTTTTATTGCCGTGATTCCCTTCCAATATCCTTTCGGTGAATAATAGATTTTGTTCATTTTTATTCAGCAATATTATGTGCAACAAAATACACAACGGTCATTCCAAAGACGATAAACACGATTCTTGCATCTTTTGTTTTTCTGATGGCTGATAAAAGTCACTGAATTTTGTGGGGTAATGTCTCGATTGGTTTGCCTGTTACAAGATAATATTCTTTTATTGCCTGGTCAACGTCTTTAAATGTGTAAGCTGCATGTCCCTGTTTTTTCAGTTTGTTGTTAATAAAATCTAACTGCTCAATTCTCTGCTTTTCATAGATATCTTGTGCAGCTGCTAGTTGCTCCATAGCTTTGTTATGTCTTTTTCTCTCGCCGTCATCCCGTAGTTTACTAAAACGCGTAATTACTTCCGCTAAAAGCAAGCGCATTAACCACAGCACCGCCTATCATCATTACGAATGGAAGCCATTTTTTATAAATATATTTTTTATTTTACATATTATACTGTCTGGAATTATTCCTTGCTTAACTAGAAAATCTTTCATAGCAAACGAAAGCTGCAATGATAGCAATAGCTTTGCCGAATCCTCAAAGTCTAGTTTGCCAAGATCCGCTGGTTTAATTCTTAACAAGCTTTTACCAAGCATTGTGTATCCTATCTTAGACCACCAATAACACAGAATGGTAAACAAGATTGGTAACAGTCTTTTCGGCGCTCATTTTTTAAAAACAAAATAATTGTAATTAATAAAAACATGAACACCGATGATCTACTACAGCTACAGGGCAGCCTAAACCTTCCTGAACTTTGATTACAAATGACCAGGTTGATGAGCAAGCTATTTGCCCAAAAAGGAAAGGCTGTATTCTTTGGCAGCATGTGGAAAAACAAAACACCATTCCTCGAAATGAATTCAGCATAGAACAGATTCAACAAATGTCGCCACAAGACATTGTAAGTATCATAACAGGCATGAAGCGCAACTAGGATCAAGAATGGTAAAAAGTGTAAGACAAACGTTCTTAGTTTGTACACTAAACTAGTAAGTAAATTTGCGCCTATTGATTCTGAACAAGACTTTGTATGATTTAAACGCAGGATCCAGTTTTAACAAGACTTAGAGTCTCTAGGATGTGATCTATATTTCAAATTTGGAACATTATTGTCGCCGCTAATCATGGGATTAATTACTTTTAATCATATAGATTTTATTTCCCTTCAAAATGACCGAGCCAGAAAATCATCAGAATCAAATCAGAAACATTGAATCAGGTGGAGAAAGTAACCAGTAAAAATCCTGGGCGTGTTGCAGCAGGAAAAAAATTAGCAGAGTGGAACAAACAAAAAAATTAAAGTTACAAGCACATAATATAACTCATGATGAAAAGTGCTAGAGCCGCAGCCAGTTGTTTCAACGCCAGCTATAAAAACACCAGAACAAGTTGATTCAAGGCCTACATCAACAACAGGGTTGCCTACACCGCCAAAGTCTTCATGGAATTTTTTTAAAGCAATTGTCATTTTTGGCGGCATTGCTGCTGGGGTGGTTATTACGGTTATAAAATATTAAACAAAGACAAAAACCAAGCAGTCCAAACAATCTCAACAACTAAATACAGAAGTCGAACACAAAAGTATGCCAGCCCCACCAACAACAAAAGTTCATTTTGATCCATTTCAGATGCAATAATACTTTAAGAAACTTAATAAATAATTATAAGTTAACTTGAATAAGAACTTGGTTGTACTTAAAGGATGACTTAGTTATGATCTTGAGGTGACTTAAGTTAAGTACTTGAGTGACTTGGATGACTTGAGTAAGAACTTAGAAGTGACTTGAGGATAATTTGAGGATGACTTGAGGATAATTTGAGGATGACTTGAGTAAGAACTTGATAAGAACTTTATTAAGAACTTGGGTAACTTAATTAAGAAACTTAATTAAAGAACTTGTGGTGACTTGATTAAAAACTAACTAAGAACTTGAGGTGACTTGATAAAAACTTAACTAAGAACTTGAGGTGACTTAAGGTGACTTGATCAAGAACTTATTAAGAACTTGAGGAGACTGTATTAGAACTTAATTAAAGAACACTCCCTCAAGAGCAGCTTAAAAAATTCTCACTTCCTATTTCTAGACTATTCTAGAAAAGTGCAGGAAAAAAACACTTACTTAAACTTTGGTCCACTTGTAGGCGTCTGTTGGAAAAACTTGCAGAGCTATTGTAGATTTGATATAATTTTAACAGCTGTTGTTATTGTGATGTTCAGCTGTTGAAGGCGTGGGTACAGGTTGAAAACTTTAGCCACTTTCATATTTTATACCCCAAGACGCGCTGATACCACAGTTCTCATTAACAAAGTGTTGAAAATCAGTTGGTTCAAGACACATACAAAGTTTCAACATCCACATTCCATAACAAACATAATCACTAAGTAGAGCGATTGTTTTTGATTAATTATCTTTCCAGAATTTTTACTATGTTTTTGATTGTCACAAGATCCTTTGTAGAATCATTGAAAACCGAATGTCACAACCATTAATCCTGTCTTTGATTACATGGTTTTCAAGTTCATTCAACAGTTCTTTTTCCTTTCATTTGCTCAAGTTGTTTTGAAGGCCGTGGCGATTTTTTTTTGCTTCGGAAAGAAATGAAAAATGCTGTGGTTTTTTGGGCAGATTCTTTTGTGCAAGGCTTCATATCCAGCAGCACTTTGTTCTCCTTGGCGATTGAAAGCGTTTCCTACTTCTTTCCAGTATGTTAAATGTTCTGAGTGAAATTTAATATGTTTCTTCAATAGATTTTACAATTTTAGGATCTTTTCTAAACAGTTCTTCTCTTCAAGAGACATACATTCTTCACCATCAATAATGTAGTACTTTTTTAGCCGCAATAATGCTTGTCTACATCATCATCACACACTTACCATAGATCACAACAACGTTCAGCTCAGAAACAAGACTGTCACCAAACTGTGAAACACAGGTTGGTTTTACCTCGTTAATGCGCATGCCCAATGGACTTAAAGAGAATAAGTATGTAGAATTGTTTAGTTGTGCTGCGTGAAAATAGTGTGATCGTCCGAGTGCTACGCCCACCATAATTAACCAGAAACAACACTGGCTTGTGTTTCTGGTTAATTATGTGGGCGTAGCACTGTAGGTTGTGTGACTGCCAGAAAGCGCCCGCCTGCCGAGGCGTAAGGCCCTAGCAGAGCATAAATTAAGTGATTAGGTGTCGGCCCTAATGACCGGTCTTTATAACATCGCCGCTGCCCTCGTGTCTGTCTGTCTGTTATGCAAAGTTTTTAAAGACTGTAGTTTTATTCCACATGAAAGACAGAGACTCATTTGATGAATGTTTGCGCGAAATGATGTTATTGAAAATGATCAGGAAAAACATAGGATTAAGCAAAAACTAAAATCTGAAAAGTTTAGTAAATTAGTATTGAAAACGGATAATCCTACACAGTATGTTTGTTTGTAGGGTTTACTAGTTAGAGAACAGTAAAATGTCTGGTTCTGGCTCAACAGCTCGAAACTTTGTTGAGAGCTGTTGAGCCAGAACAGACATTTTACTGTTCTCTAATGGTTAATACTATGCAAACCACACTTAGCAACTTTAAACACTAAAACAGAAATAGTAAACAACTGCAGGCATAAATGGAAATCGTTGTTAGTGAACACACTCAAAACAAAAACCTGAAAGCCCCCAAAAAACACGTGCTGCCAACCCGCACGTGCAAACAACCGCAAACGATGTCACGATGGGATCCTATGATGGAGCGGAAACTTGTGAATTAGTTGGACTTTTCATGTGTCTCATATACAGAAAATACTGGTAAACAGGTTGGCTTATACAGAGATGATGGCCTTGTCATGTTAAACAATAAACCAAAAATCATTGAAAACAAGAAAAAAGAACTTTGTAACTTTTTCAAAGCCACAACCTAAAAATCACAGTAGAGCCAACAAAAAAATAGTAAATTATTTAGACAAACATTAGACCTTAGGACCATACATACAAGCCATACAAAAAACCTAATGACATACCCGTCTACGTAGACATCAAAAGTAACCATCCACCCTCCATTTTGAAAACCATACCTAATGGTATAAACAAAAGATTATCTAAACTATCATGCAATGAGAAAGAATTTAACAGTGCAGCAGCCGAATACCAGAGGCGCTGAAAAAAAGTGGCTACAACTACAAATTACAATATAACCCAGATAATAACATGAACAGCAATAAGAAAAACAGGAAAAGAAAAATTATATGGTATAACCCTCCACTTTGATGGAGGAACAAAAACTAACGTAGGAAAAGAATTCCCCAGAATCCTTAAAACATCATTCCCAAAAGAACATGTACTATCTAAAATATTCAATAAAAACACCGTCAAGCTATCGTACTCATGTATGCCCAACCTTAAAAATATAATTGATTCTTCCAATAAAACCAAAAATAATACAACCAAAGAGGGTGACGAAAGGAATCTTGTAATTGCACAAAAAAAGACCAGTGCCCTCTGAATAACAAATGCCTCTACAACAACATTGTGTACCAAGCTACGGTAACAACAGACAGTGATAAAGAAACAATACATAGGATTACAGCAAACCACTTTAAAACCAGATATGCAAACCATAAACAGTCCTTCAAAAATGAAAAATATAAAAACCAAACGGAATTAAGTAAACATATTTGGAAGCTTAAAGATAAGAAAATAGATTACAACATACATGGAAATTATAAAAAGAGCACACACCATACAACAACATTTCTAAAAAATGCAACTTATGTACTACAGAAAAGTGGCTGATATTATGTAAACCCCATCTAGCATCCCTGAACTCTAAAGTAGAAATGGTAAATAATTGCAGGCATAATGGAAATCTTTGTTAATGCACCATTCCTTGGCACGTCTCCCTGAACGCGCCCCCAAACAGAAAAATCAACGGCCACGTGCCACACGCGCAGAGCTCACCCACCCACACAACACACTATATAATACTGGTGGCGTGCCCTGATTGTACAACCTGAGGAAGCATCCCGCTCGAAACAATTTTGTCGTTTTTACTTTTTCCATTTTAAAACCTTGTTTTAAACTGGTATGTCGCTCCTGCTTGGTTGAGCACTTTTGGAATTCTGAGTGGCGTTTTGGCTCTAACTTTATTGATTGCTCCTCACGTTGAGCACTGTGGCCTAACAGAATCTAAATTTAAAATGGAGAAGATTAACTTTGGGCAGTCCACCAAAAATATACCTTTTTCTAACCCACAACTATACATAAGAAAACTCATAGAGCAGACTGAAACGTTTGTGCGCAATATGAGATGGAAAGCGTTCTTCTTTTTGAATCCAGATGCTAAAAGGAAGATAAAAAAACTTATGGGTTTAAGTCATGAATCTCCACCTGTAAAGAGGAAATGAAACCTTTTGAAGAAAGCATAAAAAAACTATAGCTAATATTGAATTTAGAAAACCACATAATAATTCCAGACAAGATTGAATAATAACATAAAACAAATCCAAAATGACAAAAACGTATTCATAAAGGCTGACAAGACGAGCAAATTTCTATAAAATGGAACCTAATGAGTACTCTCAACTCCTCAACAAAAATATTCAGAAAAACTATAAAAAAGCTGATAAGACTACTTATGACAACATCTGCAAAAAAGAAAAAGAACTTGTGCACCGGATGGATTTAGTGATAGGATAGAAGCAACAGCAATAAAAGAAGCTTTTATAACCCTTAAAGACCACAAACCTAACTTCCACAACAACCCTACATGTAGACTAATAAACCCATCAAATCCGAATTGGGCAAAATTAGCAAAAAGATCCTGAAAAAGCAACAGAGGACATAAAACAAATACCGAATACAATCTCTGGAAAATAGTTATGAGTTATCCAATGGTTTAAAGAATTGAACAAACAGAAAAATACAGTGTTCAATCTTTTGACATAGTGGATTTCTATCCCTCTATCGATGAGGAATTACTGCTAAGCACTAAGGTTTGCCAACAATATACAATATAACAGATTCTGAGATGGAAATCATTTTCCACATAAGAAAACCCTTCGTCCTAGCAACAATGAAACTTGGATAAAAAAAACCAGCAGAAACTCCACATTCGATGTCACGATGGGATCCTATGATGGAGCGGAAACTTGTGAATTAGTTGGACTTTTCATGTTGTCTCATATACAGAAATACTGGTAAACAGGTTGGGCTTATACAGAGATGATGGCCTTGTCATGTTAAACAATAAACCAAAAATCATTGAAAACAAGAAAAAAGAACTTTGTAAACTTTTTCAAAGCCACAACCTAAAAATCACAGTAGAAGCAACAAAAAAATAGTAAATTATTTAGACATAACATTAGACCTTAAGGACCATACATACAAGCCATACAAAAAACCTAATGACATACCCGTCTACGTAGACATCAAAAGTAACCATCCACCCTCCATTTTGAAAACCATACCTAATGGTATAAACAAAAGATTATCTAAACTATCATGCAATGAGAAAGAATTTAACAGTGCAGCAGCCGAATACCAAGAGGCGCTGAAAAAAAGTGGCTACAACTACAAATTACAATATAACCCAGATAATAACATGAACAGCAATAAGAAAAACAGGAAAAGAAAAATTATATGGTATAACCCTCCATTTGATGGAGGAACAAAAACTAACGTAGGAAAAGAATTCCTCAGAATCCTTAAAACATCATTCCCAAAAGAACATGTACTATCTAAAATATTCAATAAAAACACCGTCAGCTATCGTACTCATGTATGCCCAACCTTAAAAATATAATTGATTCTTCCAATAAAACCAAAAATAATACAACCAAAGAGGGTGCACGAAGGAATCTTGTAATTGCACAAAAAAAGACCAGTGCCCTCTGAATAACAAATGCCTCTACAACAACATTGTGTACCAAGCTACGGTAACAACAGACAGTGATAAAGAAACATACATAGGGATTACAGCAAACCACTTTAAAACCAGATATGCAAACCATAAACAGTCCTTCAAAAATGAAAAATATAAAACCAAACGGAATTAAGTAAACATATTTGGAAGCTTAAAGATAAGAAAATAGATTACAACATATCATGGA
>JAFLJL010001171.1:0-17500 GCA_018398815.1 Conus ventricosus | reverse complement strand
TCGTGTACAAAAGAAAAAACTGTATGTATCCTTTGTCGATTTTCAAAGGCCTTTGACAAGGTCAAAAAGAGGTGTCTTATGGAATGTTATGATTAAGATAGGCGTCAAAGGAAAAATGTTAGAAGCTTTTAAAGCAATGTATCAATCTGTGCAGTGTTGTATACGCTCCTCAGCAGCGTTTACTGAGTATTTTGAGTGTTTCCGAGGATTGAAGCAAGGTTGTTTAGCTTCACGTACGTTATTTTCCTTCCTAATAAACAAGGTACAGGTCTATATCATTGGCAAAGGTGCTCATGGAATTCAGATGCTATCGAATTATTTCTATTAATGTTTGCAGATGATATCGCTCTTCTATCATTTTCGCCCACAGGTTCACATCATTAACTAAATCACCTGCATCACATTGTCGGTAGTTTGGTGTCACCGATCGGCGGTACTCAATCAGCCGTCCATGTGTTTGGAGTAATGGTAGTTCAGAAATAGAGAGCGTGTGCGCGTTGTGCATATGTGTATGTGTGTGTGCGAGCGTGCGTGTGTAAGATTTGGGTTGTGGTTAAGGTGGAAGGTTTAGGCTAGGTAGGGGGTTGGGGAAATAAGACATACAATATTCTTGAATTCCAGTCTTCATTATTGAAGGGATGGAAGCGGGAGGTTGGTTTCGTTCCCGATTGTTACCCTTTTGTTACTTTGGTTCTACACCAGAGAAGGCGGGGCGGATATCGGCTGCTGTTGTGTTGTCAAGTCTGTGAGTTGTTGTGGGTAAATTGTCGTGCTGTTGCACGAGCAACAACTAGTCCGTTGGTCCGGCGTGTCAGCTCTGCGGAGGGATACGCTGCTCTGACCAATCGCTGTTTTGTGTTGTGAGTAGAGTTCGCTTGATTCCGACCAGGTCGGAATGCGTTGGGGTAGCTTCACTTCGGTCCCTGGTGTTCGTCGGAGTGGACGCGCCTTGTAGTTGCGCGGCAGCGCCGTTAGTTGAGCTGAGTGACTTCGAGTCATAGTTAGGGCCAGGTCCTCGTCGGGTCTGGTGTGCCCTTGGCCTGTGCCGGGTTCTGTGTCGTCTCTGTTGGCAGCCACTTCAGCCAGTTGCAGAACTGGTGTGGTTGAACGTCTGTCTGTCCAGTTGTGTTAGCAGGTATCCTGTTCCGTCTGAGGCTGGGGCCTGACCACTGCGGTCTACTGCCGCGTGCCTGCAGGTGAGCGGCGGTTTCCCGTGCCTGCTGCTTTTCCCGGGAGAGGGAGACCATCCAGGCCGTCTGCCGTCTGTGAGGCAGCTCTCCTCCTGCTACCGGGGCCCTCTGGGAGCTCTCCAGCCACCCGTTGCTCTTCCCTGTTCGGGCGTCCTTTGAGCCCGGACTCGTCGAGAGGGCACCGCACCAGACCTTCTCTCACCCTCGGTGTCCGGCGGGGCCTTCAGAGGAGGAGGCGTCCTTCGAGCCCGGACTCGTCGAGAGGGCACTGCACCAGGCCTTCCCTCAACCGTTGTGTCCGGCGGGGCCTTCAGAGGTGTTGTGCCAGCGCGGGGGAGGAGTCAGACTGAGGAGCCACGGTCGCCGCCGGGTGCAGAGTCTTCGGGGAGTCGGACTGTGGGAGGCCACGGTCAGCACCGGAGTGCAGTCATCCGGGGAGGCGTCAGCCTGTGAGGGGCCGAGTACAGCGCCGAGGACTGGAGTTCTCCGGGCCGGGATGAGTTGTCCCAGGGGTGTGGTATTAAAAGGGGTGTAGCGTTAGGGAGTAGGGTTAAGGGTGTTAGCTACTGCCTCCTTTTGGGACGTAGTGGCCAGCACAGTGTAGGGTACTTGTCGTTGCCTCCGTTAGGGACGCAGCGACCAGTTCGGTAGGGGTCCCGGGTCAAAAGAGAAGGGTGGGTCCTGGGGAGAGGTGTGGGTGGTAGTAGTTTAGAGAATAGAGTCCCTTGGGTTGTCCTTGTCCCTAGTAGTTAGTCACCACGTGTGCGGGCTATCTCTGCGTCCCTAGGTCACAGTGATATACCGCAACTGGTGTTTAGCATAGGTTAGGGGTTTCAGGGTCGTAGCAGGTAGTGTGGGTCAGGGAAGAAGTGAGATAATGGTGTATGGGCGTGGATGGACGTGAGTGGTGGCGCCATAGTGTGTGTGTGAAATAAAGAAGTGCGCTTGATTGTAAAGCTGTGTTATCGTGCTGTATTGTCTGCTCTAGTGTGTAATAGGTGTGGGAAAGGGTGGTAGGGCCGTCCGGCTTAGCGACCGTGACATTTGGTGGAGATGCGGGGTACTTAGGTGGTTCTGGGTAGGTGATAGGTAGCTAGAAGGGAGGTAGGGGGGTGTTGTGTCCGGTGTGTACGTCGTGTGAGTGGGTGGTTGGTGGGAGCGTGCCAGTACCCTGGGTGGTGGTACGTAGTGTCCCTGTCCACTTCAGGCAGCTTTCCATTGGCATTGGGCAGGGCACTTGTGTTGGTGTGAATGGGTTGGCGCTACCGAGTGAGTGAGGTATGAGAGATCAATAAATATTGAGTGGGTGTTGGAAGTGTGAGTGACTACGCAGTGCAGTGTAGGTGAGGTGCCGGAAGGGTACCAGGCGTCTGTTGTGTCCCTTATGTGGTATACCCCAGTGAGTAGGTAGAGTGGTACCCAGCCCGTGACTGAACACTGTGTGCTCGGATATCCTGTGGGGATTAAGGGCAGAGTAAGCCCAGGTGACTGTGCGTGGAAAGCACGAGGGTGCGCAGGGTTGTGACACTAGGGGTTGAGAGTGCATATGACGGGTGGGGTGCAAGTGCCCTGTGATCGTGTGGGTGTGGCCTACCAGAGACAGTGAGGCCGGTGACCGAGGGTAACTGGTGCGCATGCACAGTGGACGGTTGACACACGGTGTCACGTGATTCAGTCAGTGGCCAGGACAGTGCATTGATAATATTGCATGGGTTGGAGCTCATGTGGGTATGAGGTACACAAGTGTGGGTGGAGTTGTGCTGGTTGCGTGACTCATTGAGAGTATGTGTACTTGTGCTGGGTTGCTTCAGGGGCAAGTAAGTAGTCAGGAACCGCCAGTTGCGCTCAGATCGCATACTGTTGTTGCTAGCTCTGTGGTGGTAGGGGTACCCTATGTCTAAACACACCCGAGCCCATCTGCAGTACGACCCCGATAGTGTCATGGATCCACAGGCCCCTACGGCAGAGACCAAACCTAAGGTTAGTGACCAGGATGCGGGGGTGGATCAAGAACAGGGGACGGGGGCTTATGCGAAGTTTGCCAAGTTGGGAACGGCGATGGGTTTAGCTGGGGGAGAGCTCGCCAAGTTCGTCACGGACTCGGTGCGTAATGAGGATGAGAAGATTGCGAGAGAACAGAGTTGGAGCTCCAGATGGAGGAGAAGGTGAGGCAGAAGATGAAGGATGAAGAAGAGAAAGCTGCTAGGCAGAGGGAGTTAGAGAGGCAGAAGATGAAGGATGAAGAAGAGAAAGCTGCTAGGCAGAGGGAGTTAGAGAGGCAGAAGATGAAGGATGAAGAGTAGAAAGCTGCTAGGCAGAGGGAGTTAGAGATGAAGCAGAGGAAGATTGAAGAGAGAGAAAGCTGATAGACAGAGGAAGATTGAAGAGGAGAAAGCTGCTAGGCAGAGGGAGTTAGAGATGAAGCAGAGGAAGATGAAGAGGAGAAAGCTGATAGGCAGAGGAAGATTGAAGAGGAGAAAGCTGCTAGGCAGAGAGAGCTGGAGTTAAAGCAAGCCGAGTTAGATCTCAAGAGACGAAAGATGAAGCTGAGTTAGAGGCAAGGAGCGAGAGCTAAACATACAAGAGAGACAGGCCTCGGATGAAGCAGCGCATAAAAAACGCTGATTGAGGTGAAGGAAACGAAGCGTGTCCACTTGAGCCGTTAGGAGAGAACGATGACGTGGACGCTTTCATCGCCCAATTTGAGCGTGTAGCCCAGATGTGCAAGTGGAGCGAGACCTCATGGCCCACACGTCTGATGTCTCTGCTGAGAGGAAAGGCTAGAGAGCAGTGGGCCAAGGGTTATCCTTGGGCACCTTGGGTGCGGGGAGGAGGTTAAAATCTCCAGTCGGATGGGAACGAAGGTGATGCGGGCATGGTGCACCCTCCAGGTGCTCCCCCTTGTATCACCTAGCCTAGGATTCTGTGTCTTTATGCCGTGGTGCTGTGTGCGGCTCGTGCATGTGTGCTGTCTATGTTATCTGTTGTCTGCTTTCCATGTGAATGGGGGCGGTCTCGGATGGCGTGGGGGGCGCATTGTTTGCGGGCTGTATGCGGCGCGGCGGTGCGAGGGCTGGGGTCTACGTGAGGCATCCATTGTGGTAGAAGTCCTCCGGGCTAGCATAGCACTCCCATCGAAAGACGTTGTGCGTGATCTATTATCCACCTCCACGAGGTCCCCCTGTAAACTGGGCAGCTTGCGCCCCCAGGCTAAACACGGGATCTAGGGGAGGGGCCCCGAATAATGCCTTTTGGCTGAGCCGGAGAAGCAGGACCAACGCGTGCCTAACAACTGCATCACGCATCTACACCACATGATGGACAACGCCACGAATTTCCGAGATGGTGCTCGCCTCTGAAGTCCCGCCGGGGAGGGAGAGTGCCGGGCCCCGCGCCTCAACGGGGTCACCCTTAGCTACGGAGGTCACCTCCCCACGCCTACGACCAGGAGGTGTGGGATCGAGGGCAAATGCTACTGGCCAAAAGAGGAACATGGAGCCAAAGCCCATCAACATTCTGCACTGGAATGCAGAAGGGGCTTACAAAAAGAAACTCCCACTAGCCAGAGACTACAGAAGGAGGACATCCACATCGCCTGTTTGCAGGAAACTTATCTCAAGGAACCACAGAGATTCAGTGTCCGAGGCTATCAAGTCTACAGACAGGACAGGGAGGGAAGAGCAAAAGGTGGAGTGGCCATCCTTGTAAAAAAACTGTATCCCCGCGCAGGAGTTCGCCATAAAAACACCACGACGGGCCGAGATCCATGGGGTAAACATCAAGGTCGACAACCGGCAGTTGAAAATCATCAATGTCACTGCCCTCAAGACAAAGAATTGTCCTGGACCACATGATTATTCAGAAGAGCTATGTCTGATCGTTGGTGACTTCAACAGTCACTCCGAAGCATGGGGATACCCAGAATCGACCGACGAGGAGAGGAGGTGGAGGATTGGCAGATTGAGAAAACCTTCTTCTCTGAACGCCCGGATGATACGCCGACATTCTTCTCGAGAAGATGGCTAACCTCCACAACTCCGGACCTTGCCTTTGCGACAATGAAGTCAGCCGGAAATCCACACGAATGGTACTAGACAACTCGGAGGAAGCGACCACAAACCAGTAAAAATCTCCATCGACATGACTTCAAACCACATCAGGCAAAGGCTTTCCAAGATGGAATTTTAAAAGAGCAAACTGGGAGAAATTTGCCACCCTCACGGACCAGCTTGCCGATGGGATCAGGGACAAGGCGGGTGCACCTGAACAAGAAAGTGAGGACTCTGAAACCAACATATCCTGAAGCTGCCAGGGAATCAATACCTCGAGGAGCTCGCAGAAACTACCGACCATATTGGACGGAAGAGCTCCAACAACAGGAAGATGATGTCCAAGATGCCAGGGAAAAGGTTGAGGAAGATCCATAATAGAAAATAACATCGCTTTAAGGAAGCTACAGCTAAGCACAGAAGAACGCTTAACCAAGAAGCAAGAAGAGCTGGGTGGAAAAAACAGAGGAGTTAAACCTGGACAAAGAAGGCCAGAAACTCTGGAGACTTGCAAAGCCCTAAACGATGAGGACAGCAGAAGCTCACCCATCACTCTCTGAAAGATGGCCAGATGAAGACAGGAAAGCAAGCTGCAGACGAGCTCATGCAACAGTATGCAGACAATAGCGACCTGGAAGTTACGGCAGTCAGGACAAAAGAAGTCGAGAAGCACTAGACACTTTCATGGCCATGAAGGTGAACCAGAGATAAACCAGCCCTTCACCTCGAGAGAACTACAAGAAGCTATGCTATCTCTGAAAAAAAGAAGGCCCCAGGTGTGGATCAGATCACCAATGAAATGCTCCTCCATCTCGGCCCAAAGGCAAAGAAAAAGCTTTGCGCTGTATAATGAAAGCTGGAAGTCAGGAATTGTGCTCAGATATGGAAGGAAGCTACCATGGTACTGTCCACAAAAAAGGCAAGGAGAAGTCCAAAGCTGATAGCTACAGGCCAATTAGCCTCCTGAGTTGCGTTGGCAAACTGCTGGAACGCATGATCAACACCAGACTCATGTGGCACTGGAGGAAAAGAACCACATCAGTCCAGAGCAGGCAGCCTTCAGAAGCAACCACTCATGAAGACAGGTAACTTACCTTGCCCAAGCCATCGAAGATGGATTCCAGGAAAAAAAGCACACTCTAGCAGTCTGGATTGACATGGAGAAAGCTTTCGAAAAAGTCTGGAAAGATGGGCTGAAACTGAAATGAGACAGTGTGGAGTCCATGGACGAATGTTCAGATGGATTGACAATATCTGAACAACAGAAAAGCAAGAACACGGACTGGGCAACACTACAGCGAAAAAAAGGTCCTGAAACAAGGAGTCCACAGGGTGGAGTCTTGTCTCCACGCTCTTCCTTGTCTTCATAAAGACATCATCCACGACTGCCAAGAAACGTCAAGGGAGCAATCTATGCTGATGATCTTGCTATATGGTTGCAGCGAAGAGCATCTTTCTACTGCCAATTACAGACTGAAAATGGCCCTCGGAGAAATAGAAGCCTGGACAAACAAATGGCAGGTCAGATCATGAGCGGAAGACAACCTACACCATCTTCTCCCTGTCAAGCCTGGAACAAAAGGCCAACCTTAAGATCAACTCCATGAACTCCAGCACGAAGACACCCCAACTTACTTGGAGTCACCTGGACCGCCGCCTGACCTGGAAACACCACTACAGAAAAGTCAGGCCAGAGCAAAAGGGCGTCTTGCACTGATGAAAAAGCTCAGTGGAACCCAGTGGGGTGTGACCAAAGAGTTCAGAAGAGACTGTACGTCGGCAGAGTGAGACTGTCATGGAGTATGGCCTGGCAGCAACCTCAACAGCTGCAAGTCTCACACGGACAAGATTGCTAGGATCCAAACCAGGCAATGAGGATCATGACGGAGCCATGAGGACGACACCGATCAAAGAGCTGGAAACAGTCACAGGCCTGCACAGCATGGAGGACAGAAGAGATATCAAGGTCATGACACAGGCAGCAAGTACAAAGACTGGAGAGCCACCCAATGAACAACAGAATGGAAAAGCCACCAAAGGACGCCTGAAAAGGTTCAGCTTCATCCACGAAAGCAGAATACGTGAGAGAAGGAACCCTGAACTGCTGGAGCACATGGCAGCCCATTGCCAAAGAACACTACCATTCCAGCTTGGAAGAAAGAAGCCTACCCCATCCTCCAGACTACTATCCCAGGAGTATGCAACAAGGGGACAAAGGCAGACTAGCTAGGAGGGCCCTGACACTAGCTCATATCCAAGCAAACTACCCGTCTGATCAATGGACACATGCATACACTGATGGCTCTGCCATGAAGCAACCAGAGACGGAGGCGGAGGCGTGTATATCACGTACACGGATGGTGAAGAGCGATGCGCCATTGCGACGGGAAAGTTCTCCAAACTTCAGGGCAGAAGCAGATGCTCTGAAGAAAGCAGCAGAGAGGCTCACCAGGAACCACAACAGGACCCATGACAATATCGTCATCTTCACAGACGCCCTCTCTGTTCTACAGGCTCTGCAAAACCAAAATCAAAAGAACTGGACAAGCTGTCTGGCACCCTGGCATACTAGCAAAGAGCGCAAATCTTACCCTACAGTGGATCTGCACACTGCGGGGTACAGGAAACGAGATTGCCGATGCTCTGGCAAGGAGGGCGGAAAGCTGGACCAGACAGACACTTCCGTGTCATACAAGGACGAAAAAAACCATCGTCAGGAGCATTGTCCAAAAGAATGGTTCAGCGGCATCCGGCATACAACAAAAAATGACAGCTACCACAGCCTGAGCAGGGCTGACCAGGTCATCATCTTGAGGTCAGGACGGGTCACAACAGGCTGAACGCTCACCTGTATACAAGATGAAGATCGGACAGTCAGAGATGTGCCATGCCATACAGCTGCTATGACAACGAACATCTCCTGCAGCACTGCCATCTGCATGACGCCCTGAGGAACGAAACGTGGCCTGAGGCAAAGGCCTGAACGAGAAGCTGCATGTCGGCCAGGCAGCCTGGAGAGGACGGCAGCGTTTGCGAGGCAGACTGGTGTATCCATCTAACGTGGTGATCGACGAAGAAGAAGAAGAGAAGCAGTAATGCGTTTGAGTGTGGACGAGTTAGCGACTATGATCAGATAAAGAGCGCCCTGTTCAGCCACTTTAGGCTAGATGCTGAGGCCTACGGGAAAAATTTAGAAGCATCAAGAAGGACGCTGCTGAGACTTTCGCCAAGTGCTGGAAGGATGAAGCGGTGGTTTTCCTCTGGTGTGCGGCAGCGGGCAAGGACGAGAGTGTGGCAGAGGATGTTAAGGATCTGCTTTTCCAAGAACAGTTTTACCAGCTGCTGTCCCCAAGTTCCGATTGAGGTCCGGAAGACATGCCCGAAAATGTTGAACAAATGGCAACGGAAGCTACTGTTTTAGCAGAGGCCAAAAGATTGGGAAGGAAGGCGAAGCAAGACCGAACGGTTAACCAGCCCAACCTGGTAATGGCATGAAACGACAGAGAGCCAGTCTGCAGAGAGGTCCCAACAAAGTGATGGTGCACTACAGCAACCGAACAGGAGATCAGAAGGGCCTAGATCGACCATAGTTTGTTTTAACTGCAAAAAGCCAGGCACGTCGCTAGGAAATGCCCTGAGCCCCATTCTATTGGAGGGGGTTCATTGTTGTGACCAGCCCCAAGCCGAGTAGTCCCTACTGTGGTCGCCCATGCGCTGAGCAGCAGTACGAGCCTGCGTGCGTTGTGGAAGTCAAGGGTCTCCGGCCAATGGACTACGAGACACTGGTGCCGATACACCGTAGGGCCCAGTGGTTGGTAACCAGCAGACGCGTACACAGAGAGACAGTTCCAGTAGTGTTGGCTGAATCCAGATGTAGGTCTGTGTTACCTGTGCGGTAATAAAGTGAAGTCGTCCATTCATCGAAGGAAGTTGGAGGTTTTAGCATGAATAGCCCTGTGCAGGAAGTCCTGATCGGAAACTTCGCAAAGAGAGTAGGAGATTTCGGTTGGATACGTGTGCCTGTATACGCAGACCCGGCGTTGTAGGGGCAGTGCAGACACGTGCGCAGAGAGCCAGGGACAGCAAGAACCAGTACCACTGCCCGTCGAGGAGTGCATTCTGAACACCTCACCCAGCAGTTAATTCAGATGCAGGACCAGGATGAAACTGAGAAGGCTCGGATGCGTGTGAAGCAGGGACGCACTTCCATACCAAGTTTGGACGAGTCGAGTACGCTCGAAATTGGTGTACTGGTCAGGCGTTTGAGGGTCCAAGGACGTAGCGAGTCGATCTGCGTCCAGCTGTAACAACGGCCACGGTGATGAAGGCTAGCCCACGACGTACCCATGTCTGGACACTTGGGTACCACCCGAACCAAGGAGCGAGTTGGTCGCCATTTTTATTGGCCAGGCATGCATGCTGACATTGGTCGGTACTGCCAGTCATGCGTCCAGTGTCAACGTACTGTGGATAAGGAAGAGTCTCAAGAGTTTCCCTTGTAAGGAAGCCACGTGATGCGCAGGCCCATGCAGATGCTGAGGGATCTCTGGTTGCAATCAGAAAGGCAAGAGTTCCGCACAGCGGCAGAGGACGTCGTCAACCTAAAGGAACAAAGTAGCTGAGACGTGAGAGTTGAAAAAGGGAAGAACTTGGCAACAGCAGTTGCAGGTACAAGCGACATTCTCATTTGAGGACGAAACCCAGGAAGGTAGCTGGGGGGTCTAGAGTGTTAGTGGGATATCACAAGTGGCACTGCAGCTGCAGCCATTCAGTTATACGGTGCAGGCAGTGTCTGGAAAGACAATGTGGCGGCAGACTTCTTAAGTCGCTGCGTAGAGAGAGAGAGAGAGGAGAAGAGAGAGAGAGAGAGAGAGAGAGAGAGAGAGAACCTGTAAGTTCTATTTACCTAAGTCATGAGAAGTTGACATTGTCGAAGATATGCATGTTTTTGTCATTGGAAGAGAATGACGTTGCAAAGTGTTGCTGGGGGTGTGGTATTTGTAGCACGTGTTGCATAGTGGTCGTGCACGGTTAGAGCACCCTCGTTATGAAATTTATATGTAGAGGGTAGTGTAACTGCTGCCTGTAAGTACCTGCGTTAAGGTCGTGGAAGGCAGAATTGGACCAGGTTGAATAATGTATTTTGCAGTTAATGATGTATTTAAAAGTGATGTTGTTGGAATGATGATGGGGTGCATCAAAAGTAACAGCAGAGCAGAGTGAGTGGTGTGGAGGTGGAGTGTTATAGGTAGGGTGTGAGTAAACGCCGATCGAGTGAGAAGTTTTTGTTGGTTTTAAACCTGTAGTTAAAACTTAGGCAGGGGGGTGTGTCACCGATCGGCGGTACTCAATCAGCCGTCCATGGTGTTTGGAGTAATGGTAGTTCAGAAATAGAGAAGCGTGTGCGCGTGTGCATATGTGTATGTGTGTGTGCGAGCTGCGTGTGTAAGATTTGGGTTGTGGTTAAGGTGGAAGGTTAGGCTAGGTAGGGGTTGGGGAAATAAGACATACAATATTCTTGAATTCCAGTCTTCATTATTGAAGGGATGGAAGCGGGAGGTTGGTTTCGTTCCCGATTGTTACCCTTTTGTTACTTTGGTTCTTACACCAGAGAAGGCGGGGCAGATATCGGCTGCTGTTGTGTTGTCAAGTCTGTGAGTTGTTGTGGTAATTGTCGTGCTGTTGCACGAGCAACAACTAGTCCGTTGGTCCGGCGTGTCAGCTCTGCGGAGGGATACGCTGCTCTGACCAATCGCTGTTTTGTGTTGTGAGTAGAGTTCGCTTGATTCCGACCAGGTCGGATGCGTTGGGGTAGCTTCACTGTGGGTCCCTGGTGTTCGTCGGAGTGGACGCGCCTTGTAGTTGCGGCGGCAGCGCCGTTAGTTGAGCTGAGTGACTTCGAGTCATAGTTAGGGCCAGGTCCTCGTCGGGTCTGGTGTGCCCTTGGCCTGTGCCGGGTTCTGTGTCGTCTCTGTTGGCAGCCACTTCAGCCAGTTGCAGAACTGGTGTGGTTGAACGTCTGTCTGTCCAGTTGTGTTAGCAGGTATCCTGTTCCGTCCTGAGGCTGGGGCCTGACCCACTGCGGTCTACTGCCGCGTGCCTGCAGGTGAGCGGCGGTTTCCCGTGCCTGCTGCTTTTCCCGGGAGAGGGAGACCATCCAGGCCGTCTGCCGTCTGTGAGGCAGCTCTCCTCCTGCTACCGGGGCCCTCTGGGAGCTCTCCAGCCACCCGTTGCTCTTCCCTGTTCGGGCGTCCTTTGAGCCCCGGACTCGTCGAGAGGGCACCGCACCAACCTCTCTCACCCTCGGTGTCCGGCGGGGCCTTCAGAGGAGGAGGCGTCCTTCGAGCCCCGGACTCGTCGAGAGGGCACTGCACCAGGCCTTCCCTCAACCGTTGTGTCCGGCGGGGCCTTCAGAGGTGTTGTGCCAGCGCGGGGGAGGAGTCAGACTGAGGAGCCACGGTCGCCGCCGGGTGCAGAGTCTTCGGGGAGTCGGACTGTGGGAGGCCACAGTCAGCACCGGAGTGCAGTCGTCCGGGAGGCGTCAGCCTGTGAGGGGCCGAGTACAGCGCCGAGGACTGGAGTTCTCCGGGCCGGGATGGGTTGTCCCAGGGGTGTGGTAAAAAGGGTGTAGCGTTAGGGAGTAGGGTTAAGGGTGTTAGCTACTGCCTCCTTTTGGGACGTAGTGGCCAGCACAGTGTAGGGTACTTGTCGTTGCCTCCGTTAGGGACGCAGCGACCAGTTCGGTAGGGTCCCGGGTCAAAAGAGAAGGGTGGGTCCTGGGGAGAGGTGTGGGTGGTAGTAGTTTAGAGAATAGAGTCCTTGGGTTGTCCTTGTCCCTATAGTTAGTCACCACGTGTGCGGGCTATCTCTGCTCCTAGGTCACAGTGATATACCGCAACTGGTGCTTTAGCATAGGTTAGGGGTTTCAGGGTCGTAGCAGGGTAGTGTGGGTCAGGGAAGAAGTGAGATAATGGTGTATTGGCGTGGATGGACGTGAGGGTGGCGCATAGTGTGTGTGTGAAATAAAGAAGCGCGCTTGATTGTAAAGCTGTGTATTGTGCTGTATTGTCTGCTCTAGTGTGTAATAGGTGTGGGAAAGGGTGGTAGGGCCGTCCGCTAGCGACCGTGACATTTGGTTTGACAGTAATCTTAGAGAAGTCACAATCATTGTTATTTCCGAAACGGTGGCCATGTAGAACAAAATGTCACAATGACATTTTGTGCAGTTATTCACTGCACAAATTGTCACAATTTGCATAAATTTACACAAAATGTCACAATTGTGACAATTTTTGTAACTGTATGCCTTTTTTAAATCACTGATGCACAAATTGTCACAACTCTCTCTCTCTCTTATCTGTGTGGTTGTGTGTGGGTGTGGGTGTGTGGGTAGTCTTGAGTAATTGTTCTCATATACATCCGTGCAGTACATAGTATGTTTGTAATTTTCACATGTGTTAATAATTGGCCTTTTTTTCTTATACAAGTTTTAGATACATTTGCTGTTTTCTCCATTAGAGTGCACTGAATTTTCTTTATTCTTCTGGCAGGGAGCAGGTCCTTCTTCTTCTTCTTCTTCTTCTTCTTCTTCTTCTTCTTCTTCTTCTTCTTCCTCTTTCCTCCTTTTTTCTTCATCTTCTTCTTCAATCTCTCTCTCTCTCTCTCTCTCTCTCTCTCTCTCTCTCTCTCTCTCCTCTCTCTCTCTCTCTTCTCTTTCTCTCTCTCTCTCTCTCTCCCCTCTCTCTCTCTCTCCCTCCCTCTTTCTCTCTCTCTCTCTCTGGATTTATTTTGTCATTATTTGTCTATATTGTCTCTTGGTGTCTTTCCCATATCTCTTTTTTTACCTTTGATTTATAAGGTGTGTATATAGTTTTCTTACGGTTTGTCTGTCTGTCTGTGTCTTTGTACACAGCATATCTCTCTTGCTTGTGGCACATTTTGCATGATATTTCATTGGATATGTTCCATATGACCATGGGTGGTCGTAACGTGAAACATGCAATCTTTTGGTTCTCACTCTCTCTCTCTCTCTCTCTCTCTCTCTCTCTCTCTCTCTCTTCTCTCTCTCTCTCTCTCTCTCACTCTCACTCTCACTCTCTCTCACTCTCTCTCTCTCTCAATCTTGACAAATATTTGAAAACACAGCTTTGTGAGCTGCCTTCAGAACCGTTTGATAAAACCAAAACCTTTGAAAGTATTCAAGAAATGACTCCATTCTTACACAGTGCTTGTTACCAGTGAAATGGTGAAAGGAAATCTCTTTCCCAAGCTCTTTTTTTAGGACATTGGCTTCAGAAAGCAAAGACAATTTTGAAACGGTCAAAAACAAAAAACTGGGAGTCTTATCTGAAAGAAGATTTGCTGGTTGAGCCAACTCACGTAAGAAGACTAATTGAAGTGTCATTTTGTTTCTATTCTCATCCAAAATTTCACAAACTCGCGATTTCTTTTAATGATTATACAACAAAAGAAAACTCATTCTGAAATACATGCAAACCAACCCCAACTTTAAAGCATTCTGGTATGATACACATGACGTGCTTGAACCTGCGTGGCAGGAGTAATTGAGTCACTTCACAGCGGTAGTTTTACTAGCCTGGCTGCCAGAAAGCGCCCAACAAAACTGGGCCAACCGGCAGCTTCTGCCGATTGACCTACAAAGCCCGCCTCTACCCCGCCTACTGGAGTGGCGCCAACATCCCTTCACCTGCTTAAAGGCTGTCTCAGACGGCCGCTGAGAGAACTTTGAAGAGATCTTGTGATTATTGATTCAGGACTCTGATAAGTGATTTTAGTGGCTGTCTCGAATTTACGTCGTTCAAGTGTGAACCAAAAAGCCCCTTCACTTTCCCCCACAGTTACCATCCTGTCTCTTGTGTGAATGATTTCTGTGTGTATGTGCGTGTGTTGTGATAAGTGGCTTCATCTTCCCAGTCACTTATAAGTTCTTACTCAAGTCATCCTAAGTCATCCTCAAGTTCCTACTCAAGTCACTTATAAGTTCCTACTCAAGTCACTTATAAGTTCTTAATCAGTTATCCTAAGTCACCACAAGTTCTTAATTAAGTAACTTCTAAGTTTTTAATCAAGTAACTTCTAAGTTCTTAATCAAGTCATCCCAAGTCACCTCAAGTACTTAATTAAGTCAGCTCAAGTTCATAACTAAGTCATCCTCTAAGTACAACCAAGTTCTTATTTAAGTTAATTTATAATTATTTATTATTGCATCTGAAATGGATCAAAATGAACTTTTGTTGTTGGCGGTTCTGGCATGCTTTTTTGTTCAGCTTCTGTATTTAGTGGTTGAGATTTTTTTGACTGCTTTGGTTTTTGCTGGCTTTGTTTATATATTTTATAACCGCAATACCCACTCCCAAAATGCCCCCAAAAATGACAATTGCTTTAAGAAAATTCCATGAAGACTTTGGCGGTGTAGGCAGCCCTGTTGTTGTTGTAGGTCTTGAATCAACTTGTTTGGTGTTTTTATAGCTGGCTTTGAAACAACTGGCTGCGGCTCTGGCACTTTTTCATTATCATGTGCTTGTAACTTTAATTTTGTTTGTTTTTCCACTCTGCTAATTTTTTTCCTGCTGCAACGCGTCCAGGATGAGGAGGCTTTTTACTGGTCACTCTCCCCACCTGATTCAATGTTTTCTGATTCTGCTGATTTTCTGGCTCGGTCATTATTTAGGGAAATAAAATCTATATGATTAAAAGTAATTAATCCCATGATTAGCGGTGACAATAATGTTCCAAATCTGTAATATAGATCACATCCTAGAGACTCTAATGTCTTTGTTAAAACTGGATCCTGCGTTAAATCATACATAAAATCTTGTTCAGAATCAATGGGAGCAAATCTACTGACTAGTTTAGTGTACAAACTAAGAACCGTTTGCCCGACACTTTTTACCATTCTCGACCCTAGTTGCGCTTCATACCTGTTATGATACTTTACAATGTCTTGTGGCGACATTTGTTGAATCTGTTCTATGCTGAATTCATTGCCGAGGAACTGTTTTGTTTTTCCACATGCTGCCAAAGATACAGTCTTCTTTTTTTAGCATAATAGCTTGGTCATCAACCTGGTCATTTGTAATAATAAGTTCAGGAAAGGTTTAGGCTACCCTGTAGCTGTAGCAGATCATCGGTGTTCATGTTTTATTACTAAATATAATTATTATTTTGTTTTTAAAAATGAGCGCCGAGAAGACTGTTACCAATCTTGTATACCATTCTGCTGTTATTGGAGGCCTAAGTATAGGATACACAATGCTTGGTAAAAAGCTTGTTAAAAATTTTAAAACCCGCAGATCTTGGCAAGCTAGGCTTTGAGGATTCAGCAAAGCTAATTGCTATCATTGCAGCTTTCGTTTGCTACGAAAGATTTTCTAGTCAAGCAAGGAATAATTCCAGACAGTATAAATATGTAAAATAAAAAAAAAACATTTAAAAAATGGCTTCATTCGTAATGATGATAGGCGGCGCTGTGGTTAATGCGCTTGCTTTTAGCGGAAGTAATTACGCATTTAGTAAACTACAAACTAATGAAGAGAGAAAAAGACATAACAAAGCTATGGAGCAACTAGCAGCTGCACAAGCTGCGTATGAAAAGCAGAGAATTGAGCAGTTAGATTTTATTAACGACAAACTGAAAAAACAGGGACATGCAGCTTACACATTTAAAGACGTTGACCAGGCAATAAAAGAATATTATTTGTAACAGGCAAACCAATCGAGACATTGCCCCCACCAAAATTCAGCGACTTTTATCAACCATCAGAAAAACAAAGATGCAAGAAATATTATTCATTGTCTTTGGTATGACCGTTGTGTATTTTGTTGCACATAATATTGGCTGAATAAAAAGAACAAAATCTATTATTCACCGAAAGGATATTGGAAGGGAATCACGGCAATAAAAAGCTAAGCCAAGCAGCGGAGTCAGTGAACAAACAGCAAAGAATGGTTATCTAAACAAGCGATTTGGCAAATTTATTTACCTGCGCCTAAACGAATACAAAGACCGCACTTTGTGAATACAATACCGAACGACACCCATCAAATGGACCTTCTATATTTTACCCCATGATACGATTAGACGAAAAAGATTAAGTACGCACTCACAGTCATGACATAGCTTCAAGATACAAAGATGCAGAACCATTAACACAAAAGAGTGCTTCTGCTGTTGCTGTCGCTATACAACTGATATATCAACGGGTCCCTTAACTTATCCTCGCATGATTCAAGTCGATGATGGAAAAGAATTTAAAGGTCGAGTGAATCAATTAATGTTAAAAATAGAGTTACCATTAAAAGAGGCATCCCAGGAGTTCACAGATCACAAGCTTTAGTTGAAAACTTTAACAAACAGTTATCTGAAAGACTTTTTTCCTACCAGTATCACAGAGAGCTGATTGACAATTCTCGCAACACAGAATGGGTTAGAAGAATGCCCTCAGTTTTGCGCGCAATGAATAATGAAGAATTTAAAGGTTTAAAACCTGTACAAGCAATCAAAAAACAAACAATAGATGTTGCTGAAGGAGACGTCAGTTCATCCGGCAAACTATTACCATTTGGATTGAAAGTAAGGTACCTTTATTTACGGGGGAAGCAGAAGGGACACTCGCATCAGGGCAACCAATCCAGTTTGGAGTGTTGATCCATATGAAATAAAAAGAATTGTAAAAATGAATCCACCCGTGTATTATTTACGAGAAACTGACACAACAAAACAACCAGCTCCTCAAAGATCTTTGTGAAGGAAGAACTGCAGATAATCCCACCAGACACAGTTCCAGTTGCTTAATTAATTTACCAAAATATATTTGAGCCTAAAATGGAGCACAGAACGAAACAAGAATGATAAAGGAAGAGACTTAGAATCAATACGGGAATCATATGATACGAGTTCTACTATTAAGGAAACATTTATGAGGATTCATCAACACATGCTAAACCATCCAGATCACCTACAGCCCAAAATCCCAAATTTTGATTATCAGATATGGGGAAAAGAATATCTTGAAATAATAAAAAAAATTCGAACACATCAAGCAAACATGAAAAACAATTTGGCTGAATTGGATAATGATATGATTGAGCTTATAATGAAACTTGAGGAAAAAGTTTTCTCCTGGCCCGAAATACTGTACATTTTCGGCCTTAAACCAATAAACTCCTTAATCACAGTTCCAGTTGCTAATTAATTTTTAATTTACATAAATATATTTGAGTCTAAAAAAAGGGGAAAAC